>SJYC01019339.1:0-13573 GCA_006408675.1 Madoqua kirkii
TTTAGAGTGGACTGTGTTGCTAGTGGCAGCTCTGAAGCCAGAGGGGTTAGATTGTGGGGCAATATCATGGCCTTATGGTGGCTCAGCAGCAAAGAATCAACCTGCAATGCAGGTGATGCAGGAGACACGGGATCAGTTCATGGGTTAGGAAGATTTCCTGGAGGAGGACATGGCAACCCACTCCAGTATTCTTGCCTGAAGAATCCCATGGACAGATTTCATGGCATCGCCAGGAGTTGAACATAACTGATGTGACTGAGCAACAACACAGCACATTGTGGCTCTTGGTCATCACATAGAAGATGAAATATTTCTGTAAAGTTATGGAGAGCAGTAAACTGAGGACTTAGGCTTCCATTCTTCAAACACTATAAAACAGCAAGAAACTGAACAAACATTCACAGCTTATTATGAAATATGATTTTTTCCTTATACACACCTCTTTGGATTACTGTAACATCCTCTTTCCGTCTCTACACTTCATCATCTCACATAGGAGCACTTCTGAAATTTACTTTTATCTTTCTACCTCACTAAAATTTTATTTCTTTTTATTTCTATTTCATTTTTATGCTATGTATCTTCAATTTTGTCTCCAAACCTTAGTTACTCCCTTAACTACCACACATCAATATCCCTTTCATTCTATCACTATTTCTCATTTTCTTTTATATTTGAGCTTTCTGGATTCTGTGCTTTGATGTATAAGTGATTTCACATATATCTGAGCCAACAGTTATCAGTTATCCTGTTGCTATAGGATACAGAGTGATATGCATCATTATATCCTGGGAAGACCATGTGATAAATAAAGTAAGTGGGATCATTTGGGGTAAGCAATTGTGTCTAAAGTTACATGTCATAATTATAAATGTAATAATTATATTGAATTATTAAATCTCATGTTTAAATATATGCTTACCTATGAAAATACCTTGATTATGTAGTAATTTAAAAGGCATCATATTTATTGATTTTGTATACATTCATATATATATATATAAAACCATTCATGGGAAAAAATACTTAAATGAATCTGTGTTTCTGTGAAATAACACTGCTGTCCTTCATCTCAGTTAATAGCATTTTGGTTGCATCTCATTTTTGCATGTACATATGTATCAGTCCTTCTTCAAATTATTAACATCTACTACATGCTTTAAGAACAAGGAGAGAGCTAGTAAACGCTTATCAGCAAGTTTGATTTTAGATTTTAGGTCAAGGCCTGGTTTTGTATTTTTAATCTATAATTTGGGAAAAAGTTACTAGAAAATAATTTACTAGTTAAAGTTAAAATTTAGGGGCCTTTAAATTAACTCCAGTTAATTCAATGGATTTTACTTTTAACTTATTAAAAAATTAATTTATTTTGAAATTATCTTTTAACCAATTAAAAGCTAAGATGGGGTGAGAGATGTGAAAAGTTTGGAAACACCAAAAACTTAATTGTCATTTTCAAATATAAAGTTTGTATTATTTACTCTAGTTCCAAAGAGAGGAAAGGAAAGACGTCTTCCTTTCCACAGTATTAGAATATTAGCATATTCATGCATGCAAGGCTAGTCTAGCTAGTCCCAGGGTTCTAACCTACTCTGTGGCATTTCCTTAAATTTAATCATGCAAATTAAGACTGTTCATTTCTCACTATATATTCCTGAAGTTGCTCCTGAATAGCAGGAATGTCTCCTAGTTCACTAAGATCTTTTTTTTTTTTTTGTCTTTGCCTTTGTCTTCTCTGTTTTCCTTTTCTCTATTCATTTGCCATATCCACTGGCTTCAGCATGTGAGGAGACTGTCAGCATGTATCTAAGCTGTGTGTGTGCGTGTGTGTGTGTGTGTGCGTAAACACGCACACATGTGCTTTACATAGAATGTCAGAGTCCGTTAGTCTAGCTGCTGCTGCTAAGCACTTCAGTCGTGTCCGACTCTGGGTGACTCCATAGACGGCAGCCAACCAGACTCCCCAGTCCCTGGGATTCTCCAGGCAAGAACACTGGAGTGGGTTGCCATTTCCTTTTCCGAGACATGAAAGTGAAAAGTGAAAGTGAAGTTGTTCAGTCCTGTCTGACTCAGCGACCCCGTGGATTGCATCCTACCAAGCTCCTCAGTCCATGGGATTTTCCAGGCAAGAGTACTGAAGTGGGGTGCCATTGCCTTCTCCACGTTAGTCTAGAAGGTAAAGCAAATAGGGACCAGAAAACATAACTGAAAATACGCAATTAAAACTAACATCATGCAATCAACCGTTTTTTAGTAGTACAAATTCAAGAATGTAGCCAAATAAGAAGCATTATTTTAAAAAATTTTGATGCTAATCAATAAACATTTTGATATAAAGTGAAGTTGTAGCAGTTTTATATATTTGATTAAAATTTAACTGAAGAACTGATAGAAACTTTTGGCATTCTGTTCAAATATTTCTTGAAACCTCATAAAGAAGAGTTTGTGTGAAGGTTGAAAACAAGATAAATTTCGTTAGTCTAGAAGGTAAAGCAAATAGGGACCAGAAAACATAACTGAAAATACGCAATTAAAACTAACATCATGCAATCAACCGTTTTTTAGTAGTACAAATTCAAGAATGTAGCCAAATAAGAAGCATTATTTTAAAAAATTTTGATGCTAATCAATAAACATTTTGATATAAAGTGAAGTTGTAGCAGTTTTATATATTTGATTAAAATTTAACTGAAGAACTGATAGAAACTTTTGGCATTCTGTTCAAATATTTCTTGAAACCTCATAAAGAAGAGTTTGTGTGAAGGTTGAAAACAAGATAAATTCCTGTGTTGATTAAAAATGTTTATAGCAAAATTCTACTGCTGTCTATTATCATCCTGTTTAGATTGATGTCTTAGGCACCAGAAGATTCTCTACTTCTAAACTATTCACCAGACAACACCTCATTCAGGTATAGTAAACCCTGTCACTGAACCCAACAAATGTAGAGAGCATATAGATAAAAGAGGCCATATGTTTTAGGAAGAGGTACTATTTTTTCTCACTCAAACAAGGAGGCTTTGAGATTTAATAAAATTCATTTTTGAAGTCTCAAAAAGCACTGTGTTTCAAAGAGATGGAAAGCTAGTTTTCAGAAATATCATGCTATAGTTTACCACCAATGAATTATATTCTTGATTAACTTAGAATACTCAAACAGGAAGCAAAAAAATAATTCTGGGCTTAAATAAACGTCTACCTTCAATAGCTTAGCAAGCAAACATTAGCAAATGCTTTGCATCCTATTTTCTTACAGCAGTCTTATAAAACAATAAACCTCTGAAAGCAATTACTTTAAATTTATTTTTACTCTACATTGAAGCAGAAAATATTGTCATGCAAAAGTTAGCATTGAACTTGTATAATAACAGAGATTTATTGAGACAAGGAGCAATGCTGATTAAAAATAAAAGCATTGGAATATACCCTAACGTCTTTCCTGAAACACCTGATAATAAATACCTGAGGAAAAGGGGGTGCTGACAACAGCAGACATGATGCTGCCAAAAGGAGAGTTAATCTTATTTTAAAGGATTAAACCATAAATTACTTTAAAATTTGTGAGAAAAAAATAGATCCTTTCTAAAGTTAATTTAATCAATTCACAAGAATTTTTCACAAGAGAAAAAATTATTAGACTATAACATTCAAAGAGGTTATATGAAAATCATATTAAAGAGCCTTGCCACTCTTCCTCAGGAACTCATTAAGAATATATACGACTGGATTTTTAAATATCTGTTTTTCTATTTAAAATAGATATTTTTAAATATCTGTTTGACAATGTATATGTCAATATATTTATTGCCATCTCAATCTAGATTTTAAAATAATAACTGGTTAGGTTTTCCTCATATTTTAAAAATGTTTTCTTTTCAAAACTTTAATTCTACATAGTTCAGTTCAGTTCAGTCGCTCAGTCGTATCCGACTCAACGAGCAGAACTGTAAGTAATTTTCTTACTTGTGTGGCATCTGTGTTTTAGCAGAGTCAAAAGATAATAGGCATTTAATAAATTCACGTTGACTAATATACAGTATTATTGGTTCACAATTAGCTATTCCCTTGCTGCCTTTGCTATGCCTTCCTGAGGATAGTCTGAGAAAAACATATTTCTTCACCGTAGAAGGTCTTGGCTTTAGGACTCTGACTCAGTCAGATGTGGTGCTAATTCATCTCACTCTGTGATCCATTAATTTACTTAGTCTCCATCCAGTAATCATTCCATCCATATGTAAAAGGGTCATGATAATAATATTTATCTGATAGAGTTATTATGGTACATGGAATGTAAGCAGATGTACTATAAGCTATAACTGGGCAAAAGCCAGAAATGCACTTACATGGCCCTATCTCTTTCTGAATTTCTACTGTTTTTCCATGAGAATATACAGGTCCGCAAACCCCAGTGGAACCCAAAAGACTTGCCCATGACCATCAGTCCTCAACTAAAGTGAACTAGAAATAAATATCTGCTGTCATAAGTCTCTGAGATTTTGGTGTTGCATGTTGCAGCAGATAAGACTGACTATGCCAGATGCATCATAAACACCATAATTATTTATTGTAACTACTTAAAATGTACAAGCATACACAGGACACAGTTGAACTGCTGATAAGATGCATCAGAAGAAGCTCACTGAAACCCTAAGCCTTCCACTCCTGTGGGTAGGTCAGGAATTTACATAAGATTAACAGTAGACACCTAATCAGAGCAGATCTGTTCCTCAGAGCTAATTGTAGGTTCACTCTTAAGGGAAGCAAAGAGGAGAGAAAGTTGTACTTTGAATGATGGTACTAATTATGTGGAGCCTACACGTTAAGATCTGGATGTACTGAAAAACTGACTCACTAAAGATTGCAATTTGATTACTAACAACTGGCCCCAAATAATTTGTTCACATGTGAGGAAAACAAGGTGGATATAGCCTTAAAATTGAATTATTACATCCTCTTGATAAAAGTGAAAGAAGAGAGTGAAAAAGTTGCCTTAAAGCTCAACATTCAGAAAACAAAGATCATGGCATCAGGTCCCACCACTTCATGAGAAATAGATGGGGAAACAGTGGAAATGGTGTCAGACTTTATTTTGGGGGGCTCCAAAATCATTGCAGATGGTGACTGCAGCCATGAAATTAAAAGATGCTTACTCCTTGGAAGGAAAGTTATGACCAACCTAGACAGTATATTAAAAAGCAGAGACATTACTTTGCCAACACAGGTCCGTCTAGTCAAGGCTATACTTTTTCCAGTGATCATGTATGGATGTGAGTGTTGGACTGTGAAGAAAGCTGAGTGCTGAAGAATTGAAGCTTTTGAACTGTGGTGTTGGAGAAGACTCTTGAGAGTCCCTTGGACTGCAAGGAGATCCAACCAGTCCATTCTAAAGGATATCTGACCCGGGTGTTCTTTGGAAGGAATGATGCTCAACCTAGACAGTATATTAAAAAGCAGAGACATTACTTTGCCAACACAGGTCCGTCTAGTCAAGGCTATACTTTTTCCAGTGATCATGTATGGATGTGAGTGTTGGACTGTGAAGAAAGCTGAGTGCTGAAGAATTGAAGCTTTTGAACTGTGGTGTTGGAGAAGACTCTTGAGAGTCCCTTGGACTGCAAGGAGATCCAACCAGTCCATTCTAAAGGATATCTGACCTGGGTGTTCTTTGGAAGGAATGATGCTAAAGCTGAAACTCCAATACTTTGGCCACCTCATGAGAAGAGTTGACTCATTGGAAAAGACTCTGACGCTGGGAGGGTTTGGGGGCAGGAGGAGAAGGGGACTACAAAGGATGAGATGGCTGGATGGCATCACTGACTCAATGGACGTGAGTCTGAGTGAACTCCGGGAGTTGGTGATGGACAGGGAGGCGTGCTGCGATTCATGGGGTCGCAAAGAGTCGGGCACGACTGACCAACTGAACTGAACTGAACAGCTCAAAATGGTTTACTGAGCTTAAAAACAAAGTAAAATAAACTCACTTTCAACCTACTTAATGATGGTATTTCATCTCTTTTCAAATAAGGAAATGCAGAAATAAACCTTAATAAAAATTAAAATATATTTATTACAAGTATGCATCTTTGTGTCTAAGATCAATCTGGTAAATTATCTAATAACTTTTTGATAAAATGTTAATTTATATTTTATGACAGGGGCATGGGAACAAGCTATAACCTATATTTACTAGCACATATGTAAAGAATGATAAATCGCATGTGCAGATAATGGTGCTTGAGACAGGTCTAGGACAGGATTGAAAATTATCAAATAGCTACTAAGGATCCAGAAATAATTGCCAAGGTAAATGAGATGTGACCTTTATTTATCTAGAGAATCTTCACTGGAAATAAGAATAAAGTCCATGACCAAAAATAAGAAGAGATTGGCTCTAGCTCTCTTTAGTGACCAGATGCAATGGGCTGCAATACTGGGGACTTTAGGATTTCATTTAAAGAAATTGTTCTATCTGTAAATGAGTATTTGCCTAAAGTGAGTAGATGGGGTGGTTAAAGTGTATGAAAGACACTAGTTTAAACAACATTAAAGAAATCACCATTAAAATAACAAGAAATTTATTCAAAAAAAATTCTATTGAACTTGAATTCTTCATCAAATTCACAAAGCCCAAGCCTATAAATGAATGTATACGTGGATAGGTAATTTGTTAAATGCCAAAGAAACTTTTCCAATTCATTGTTAGCTAGAACTTATGTTATTTCTGCTGTTAAGTCTCCACCAGATCTGCCATTTGCACCCCTAGATCAAATGTCACTTTTTTAGAATCAAGTACATCAAGTCAACCCTTTTTTCAGAATGCCATGAAATCTCCATTGTAACAGCAATTATTATATAGTCATAAGAATTTTCTATGTCCTTTTCAATTCACATCTCTATCATTTCCCTGCCTCCATAGCCCACCTCCTTCAACAACTAATCTTGAATGCATGCCTTTATTTTTTTAACCTTCATGCTGTATTTTATATATTTTTTTAAATTTTTTCTTATTGAAAACAGATTTTTTTTCATTAATAAAAATTTTAGTGATTGTAATCTTGATGTCATCATGCGTGTGTGTGTGTGTGTGTGTGTGTGTGTGTGTGTGTGTGTGAGAAAGTTGCTCAGTCATGTCCGAATCTTTGCAACCCCAAGGACTATATAGTCTGTGGAATTCTCTAGGACCAAATACTGAAGGGGGAGTAGCCTTTCTCTTCTCCAGAGGTTCTTCCCATTCCTGTAATCAAACCCAGTTCTCCCACATTGCAGGAGGATACTTTACCAGCTGAACCACAAGGGAAGCCTTTTTGTCACTGTAACCTAACCTAATGTCATCTAGGCTTACCATTCAGCTTCAACACATATTAATATTAGAAGCATTTTCTAACATAAATATTACAGATCTCAGAACAGAATCCTGCACAATTTCAGAATTTTTAAATGACATTTTATTATATATCTTCATTGAGGTTTTATAAAGAATCAGCAAAACATACAGGAGCAAAAATCTAGCAGTACATATATTAGTAATTCTGCTTAAATTTAAGAAATTAATATTGATTGAAACTTGGACAAAATGTATTTATGCTACAAATGACAAAAAAAATGCATTTTAAAAGAAACATTTCCTTAATCAAAATTCCAACAAGAACGCATATTTGCAAATATTCAAATTTGAAATGATCAAAAATAAAACATAATTTCTCAATTTTATTATTTCTTTTTTAGTATTAGTAAAAGCATGTTATGTGATTACTTGGATATCTTCCATGCTTTTAGCATGCTAGTTTGATATGAAAATAAAATTAGATTCTTCCCAAATAAAACCTATGATGTTCCCTTCTATTTTTACTGGCCAAAATATTTTTTCAGAATAATTTTGTTACTTTATGGTAATTTTGGTGCTTCCCTGGTGGCTCAGAGGTTAAAGCATCTGCCTCCAATGTGGAAGACCTGGGTTCGATCCCTGGGTCGGGAAGATCCCCTGGAGAAGGAAATGGCAACCCACTCCAGTATTCTTGCCTGGAAAATCCCATGAACTGAGGAGCGTGGTGGGCTGCAGTCCACAGGGTCACAAAGAGTCGGACACGACTGAGTGACTTTACTTACTTACTATGGTAATTTTTATACATTACACAATTTAATTTTTCTGAATAAAATGTGCATTCTTACATAAAGTACTACGCAGTACTGAATAATGTTAAAACATACCCATTTTCATATTAGGATCAACTTAATACTATAAATTTGAGAATGATTCTTTGCACTCTATTTCAAGCTCAGTGCTCACAACTGCAATGAATCTACTAAGAGTTTGCTTTGACTGCTGAAATTGTTTTAAAGATCTTATTGAAACCATGATTTTCATTTAATTTTTGAAAATTATTATCTGCAAAATATTTTGGAAACCTTGTTTCCCCAAATTATTTAAGATTAAAGTCTTGGAGAAATACAACTTTGGATGCTTTTCTTCCCACAGATACCTTCACATTCAATTAAATATAGCTTAGTGAGCCTCTCTTCCTGTGAAGACATATACTAGGTTAAATAACTTCAGAAAAGATTAAAATATGGTGTGTTCCTTCATGGAAATCACAGTTTCTAGGGGTGACAGACACATACAAGCTACAAATATTTCATGGTAGGTGATATGCAGCCCTGAAGCATTTATTGAGAAAGCTTCAACTAAACATGCACCTGGGCCTGGGCTCCAGAGATATTCCTGCACTGGATTTAAGGCTCTGATGTCACCATCTTGAATTCTCATCGTTTTTAATAAGGGGAATCACATTTCCATTTTGCTCTGGGCTAGTCTTAAACGTGAGCCTCTTGCATGGCAGCCAAGGGCAGATGATGAACACTGAGGAAACAGAGTAACTGTAAACTTCCCAAAATACTTGATATTTGATTTGGTGAACTCATTTGAAAGTGAACTGGAATCTGGAAGGAGAGCAGGACAGGAGGAGAGACCAATAATTTCAGAAAAAAGATGTAATACAAAGTCATGAAGGAAAATTTGTAATAATAATAATGAGATTCTTATACCTAAGCAAGATTAAGTTAAAATAATAATATGTAATCACATTTCCAAGAGGCTTAAAGGCCTAGCTAGAAGCCTAAATTTAATCTATGCAAAAGTGCTAACTTGAAGCAAGGAAATATAAGTCGGTGCTAAATGTGAAGTCGTGAAGACTAGAAAGTGGAAGTTTGCTAGAAGATAATGAAATCTAAATAAATTGTGATGATAGGCTACAAAGGGCAATGAAAGTGGCAATGAAGAGATGGGTATGCAAACAAATATTCAAGGGAACATAGTGTTTTATAAATAAAACCCACTATTTGCCTTTTAATCTTGAAAGAGAACACATAATTTTACCACTCTCATGGAAATGGAATAAAATTATAACGTGCTTAGAAAGTAACACAAATTCTTTTGTTCAAAAGTTACTAACCACCTATAAATGAGGTTACCAATGTTTTATTGCAAGGAGTTAGCAATTTTCAGTGAAAGCAAAAATGAAGACACTTAAAAAACAAAATCCTAATTTAATATCCGTTAAAAATATAAATTACAAACTATCTCATCTGCATGGTTTATTCCTATACCTCTATCTAAAGCACCAAATTAATAAATTACATGCCATAAAGTCAAAGTAAAAGCTAATATTAAAATGAGCTTGATGCAATGGAGTCAAACCAATTGATTTAGTAATTTTTTTTTTCATTTCTCAGCTTATTCCTTTGTAACAGGAGTGTGATCAAATTAATTACAAAAATGACCCTTTAGTCAATATAATATTTTTCCAAATACAGATCTGGAGAGAGATATGGAAGATTTTACTTTGGACTAAACACTTCTGCAAGATGTCAAATCAGCAAGCTAATATCTCTCAAGTATCGTTTTTTTAATCAATTATTTTCTGCGTGTGTGTATGCTCAGTTGTGTCCAACAATCTTTGCCACATCATGGACTACAGCCTGCCAGGCTCCTCTGTCCATGGGGTTCTCCAGGTAAGAACACTGGAGTAGGGTGCCATTTCTACGCAAGGGACTTTCCAGACCCAAGGATCAAACCCACATCTATCTCATGTGTCTCTTGCATTGGCAGGCAGATTCTTTAACACTGCATCACCTAGCCACACGTGCAAACACACCATACAATGTCTCTCAAGTATTCTTTTTTTATCAACTGTTTTTCCCTATAATATTGAAATTTTGCTTATGATTACTATTTGGTCAACTGTTTTCCTCAGGTTGAGTAATTTTAAAATGATTATAACTTTTTCACAGCCAAACTTTGCTTAAATGCATATATTTTTTAATATTGATTAACAAAATATATAAAATTTATTGCCTTTCAGAAATAAAACATTTTATCTATGAAAGAAAGTTATATGTATTTACAATTACATTTATAAATATGCACTTACAAAATATGTACCTGATATAGAACTTGGATTCAGGATATTTAAAAATTCTGATAACTCAATAATAAGACAAAAAGATTCCATTTTAGAAAGTGGGCAAAAGATTTAAACAGATGCATTAACTGCATGAGAATCTTTCATATTTAAATGTAATCAGAGTATGCTTACTGATAATATAGTACAGTCCAAGACTGCGTATGTCTAAAGTGAGATAGAAAAGAAAGAAAATGACAACCCTTGACTTCAAGAAGAGTATAATCCTTGAACTTGGAATAGTCCTATGTAGATTAATTAACTGATTTTTCTCTTAAAAAGTTACACTTCACTTTATGGAATCCATCTCAAGGACCTCCCATGTTTGCCAGATTTCAAAGATAAAGTGCCAATGAAATTGAAATATTAGAAGAGATTGAAGAAGTAGTACCGAAAGGCCCAGAGGTGAAAGAGAACTACAACTTCTGTGGGTCCTGAATGTGAACTGCAGGCACGAAGCTGTGTCTGATGAGTGGGATGAGTGTTATAAGGAAAAAAAAAAGAAGTTAAAGTAAACAAGAGTAATCAAAAGTATCTTCTAATCCATATCAAGTTAAATTTTTTAACTGTACATATTTGAGAGAGATAGAATTTTTAAAAAACAATAAGTAGTTTTGAACAGATATCATTTAAAGGTGTCAGGTAGTAAAACACAAAACAGAATACTTTTCAAACATTCAATGTTTCCTATTCTGATTCTTCATATAGATTCTTATTGAAAAAAATAGAGTAAATGAATCCAGTGAAATATCTGTGAAGCATACAGTTTACTTAAAGTGTGTACTAGGTCTTGAGAGTCTTTGAGAATTTCTCTTTGGAAGGAACTTTAAAGTTGACTTCTGGGGTAAATTGTAGAAAGTGTAAATGTTTTTCAACCAGATCGTATTACAAATCTTCATAGCACTTGAGCAGGAATGGATCTAATAATTCCCCTAACTGGTTATTCTAGACAAAAATAAACAGTTATATCTCTTTATTTATGGATAAAGTGGTTTTAAGGAGCAAAAAAACATGGCTTCAAGGCCACTGAAGTTAAGCAATGTATGTTTAGGTCATGTATTAGGCTGGATTCTTGAAAATGCATGAGATTTATTTCTAACAATTCATGCTCTGGGAAAATTTGGCCAATAATAAATTCAGAACATACAGTAATAAAGAGTAGGCAAATAACATTAAAAATAAGTATCAACCATTAAACAGCAACAGGAGGGATGTAGATGAGATATGAAAAAATAGCTCTTCCTCTCATTAGAGCAGTTAAACATGAGAATAGGTTATCAGGTAAAGTCTCTCTAGACTCTTCTTGAAGGTTTTTAACATCTGAGAGGCAGCCATTTATCTTGAATCCTTGAGGTAAGCCCTGTCTGATGATAAGTGAAGGACTAGATGACCTCTGAATTCGTCTTAAGTTACTTGTTACCAGCTGCCTGATTCAGTTATTCAAGCAGTCATTTTAATTCAGAAGTGATAATCAGCAATGTTAAACATGCTAAATGCTACAAATTAAATATTTTCCAATTTAAACATATGAAGAAATCATATTGAAAAATTTGTGGATCACAGGTTAAGATCATCGTTTCTAAATACAATCAGAATTAGTTGTTTAAAGACTAACTTTCAGATGCTAAAAAAAAGCAGTATGGAGACCATTTAAAATTCCATTATACTTAGGTGATATTGTAAATATGTGTAGGCATTTATGCAAAGAGTTGCAGAAATGTTATTTTTGAATAATAGAGATGATATCAAATTTATAGAAGAAATGTTCTTGGTGCTTTATACACTGTGATTAATTTAAGTAGATATTTAAATCTCTTCCTTTTCCTTCTTACTCTCAGTCTAGATCATGAAAAAGTTCAGTTCTATGCTTGGCATAGATGACTTCAAGGAAAATAAACTGTGCCAGTCAAAAGAGCAAAGGATCAATAAACAAAAGAGCACATAACAGAGATAGTGTCATTCTAAAAAGTTACAAGGATTCATCTCACTCTGTAATCTTGATTCTATGTAATTCCCTCTCTGCTTTTCTCACCTCTAGAAACTAAGCATTATCATGCACAACAAATAAAAAGTAAAACAGTATTTTAAACTATGACTATAAAAATTCTACTACTGTTACTTAAAGAAACATATATCTATATATATGCAGATGCATGTATAGTTAATCATTTGAATATGTATTATAAAAGAAATTATATGCTTTACAAAAAAAGTCATTTTCATTAGAACTTCTATTCGAAAACTTTTTAAAAAACATTAATTCATAGTAAAAAATGAAATATGGGCAAAGTTAGACCGAAATATCATCAGGCAGTGATTATATCTGGGTTATACAGATAACATCCTACAATATGGGTATCATTAAAACTACAATTTTTAAAATAACACAACTGCTCAAGTCTTTAATCATAAGATTTTATAGGCTCACAGAACAAAGTGTGTAGTAAACTAGATGGCATTGACCTTCCTCACAACTAACTTAGTAAATATTTTAGAACAAAATTTCTACTATTTGCAAACACTGCCTAAACTCAGGATTTTGAATTTGTTTGAATTTTTACCTATATTCAAAAAACACTCAAGATTGCTCCAAGCCAAGGTCATGCTGACCCTTACATATCATAACTCCTTACCATTTAAGGTAAACAAATTCTTTTAAATGAAAATGTTGTTTTAGTTTACAGCTAGAATAAAATAATAAATTATGATCTCCCTCTTCAAGTTAAAACAGCACTTTATTCCAACAAATTTAATCAAAGTTAAATTACTTTTAATAAGTTATTCCCCTTGCCCTCTAAAATCAACAAACTTTTCCTAATATAGTAACCTTACAAATTTTTTAAACTTTTACTGAGTAAAAATTGAAATGTTTTAGATGAAATTAAACTAATCTAAACACTTGATGCAATGACAACTGTAACTGAAGCTATCTGAAGATTAGCTAAGAGTGATGATAGAGTAATCCATAATGAATACAGTCCAAAATATACGCTAAGTTTTAATTTTCTCTGTTGCAAAGTTTAATTGACAAAAACAAAAAGAACCCAGAAAAGGACTCATGGCAGAGACAGGTCACAAACTGAAGATTTCCTCTTTTCTTTCTTTCTTTTTTTTTT
>SJYC01019341.1:0-73340 GCA_006408675.1 Madoqua kirkii
TCATAAAAGTGTTTTGATCAGTATCATTATTTTATACCTTAACAAAATATACTTTATATAATTAGAAAAAATTTTTGAAGTACATAAATTTTAAATAAATTGTGATAACAAAATTATTCTGATCATGAGAGAATATGGATAAAAAGAAAGAAAAAAATGCTTTTACACAGGTGGTGTGAATATAAATTATGTGTAGGTACTAGGGAAAACAGAATGAAGATTCTTCAAAAATTAAAAATAAAACTACTATATGATCCAGCCATTTCATTTCTGGGTTTTTATGCAAAGGAAACAAAATCACTATTTTGACAAGATATCTGTACTGTTGTATTCACTGCATCATCATTTTGAGACATGGAAATAACATACATATCCACTGATGGATAAATGGGTACAGGAAATGTGGTGTACACACACACACATATTATTCAGCCATAAAAAAAGGACACCCTGCCATTTGCAACAACATGGATGAAACCTGAGAGCATCATGCTAAGTGAAATAAGTCAGACAGAAAAACAAATAACTGTACGAGCTCACTTTTTATGTGGTATTTTAAAAACTCATAGATAAGGAAGATTGGTGGTTGCTAGAGGATGGCGAAAAGAGGGGTGAGGGCAGGCTATTAGTGAGATGGGTAGAGGACGTCAAAAGGTATAAACTTCCAATTATAAGAAAAACACTATCACACTATCTGACGATGTAATGTGCATCGTGGTGACTACAGTTGACAATACTATACAGTACATTTGAAAGTTGCAAAGAAATAAGATTTAAACCCTCTATCAAAGAAAAAGAAATGGCAACTCTCTGATAGGTATCAACATATAGTGATAATTATTTCACAATATTTATATCAAACTATGTTGGATACATAAAATAAAACTGTTACATGTTAATTACACCTCAATAAAAAATAAAAATTTTTAAATGCATATTAATTTCTTTTTTCTGCTTGCTTTGGGTTTAATGTGCTCATCTTTTGGTTTCTTAAGATAGAAACTAAGGTCCTTGATTTGAAATATTTTCTAATATAGACTCTTAGTTCTATAAATTTTTTTCTAGATATTGCTTTAGCAGCATCCCATAAATTTTGATATGGAGTGATTTCATTTTAATTCATTTCAAAATATTTTCTGTTCCCTTCTGATTTCTTCTTTGATCCATAGACTGCTTTAAAATGTATTATTTAGTTTGCTGTTTGAGGACTTTCAAAATTTTCCTGTAGTTGAATTCCAATTTAATTCCACTGTGATCAGAGAACATACTTTGTATAACATGAATCCTTTCAAATTTATTGGGACTCGTTTCATGGCCCAGAATATGGTCCATCTTGGTAGATGCTCCATGCGCACTGGAGAACGTTTATTCTGCTGTTGTTGGGTAGAATGTTCTACAAATGTCAGTTCAGTCTGGCTGGTTAATAGTATTGTTCAGGGATTCTGTATTCTTATTTTCTAGCTATTCTATGAATTATTAAAAAACAGACCATAGAAATTTATGAGAAGTCAGTGTGTGTAAGTGATGGGCCCTTCAGGACTCCCTCAGGCCACCAGGTCAGAACACCCACCAAAAAAGAGTCCTGACTGTCCACCCCTCTCAATTCCTTACAATAGATTGTATCCTCTATCACAAATGCCTAGCTATAGACATATGCGTTTATCCTCCCAATTTCTCTTCATCCTGCCCGTAAGTTTGATGGTCAGTTCTGTGTACCTGTAGTTCTGATTTTACACCTTGGCTACATCACTTTGAGCTACTACAAGTAAACACGACACCCTTTCACCCAGCCCTGCAGGCTGGAACCAAACAAACTAAAGAGGAATTCCCAATTGCTTGCCTCCAAGTAGAGGGTTTCTACCGTTAACTGTGACTTCTTCTTAGTTAATTCAGCAAATGGTTAAGCAAGTGTATACTGTGTGCGAAGCCCAGTTTTGAGCTTATGTTTTAATCGTGGGCCAATGAATGGGATTTACTACATATACAGAGAGGGTCTGATTGCAAGGGAGGTGAAGGACGAAAGACCTAGTGTTGATAACAAGAGGAGCCCAACTTCCACAAAAGGGAAACCCAAATTCCCTCAAGAAGAACATAGCAAGGATATTTAGCTGTGCCAGAGCCAGCACAGAATAATTATACTCTTGAACTTCCCTGTTGATGCAGTGGTTAAGAATCCACCTGCAGGGAAAGAGGGCTTGATCCCTGGTCAGGCAGAAGGCAATGGCACCCCAACTCCAGTACTCTTGCCTAGAAAATCCCATGGATGGAGGAGCCTGGTGGGCTGCAGTCCATGGGGTTGCTAAGAGTTGGACACGACTGAGTGACTTCACTTTCATGCACTGGAGAAGGAAATGGCAACCCACTCCACTGTTCTTGCCTAGAGAATCCCAGGGACAGGGGAGCCTGGTGGGCTGCTGTCTCTGGGGTCACACAGAGCAGGACACAACTGAAGCGACTTAGCAGCAGCAGCAGGGAACTAAGATCCTTACGCCAAGAGGCAACCGTGTGCCGCAAGTACTGCACCTGGGCTCTAGAGCTTACACACCACGGTGAAAGCTCCTGGAAGCTGTGAATACTGAAGCCATGTTCTCTAGAGCCTGTGCTCCCCAACAAAAGAAGCCACTGCAGTGAGACGCCTGCGTGCCACAACTAGAGATACAGCAACGAAGACCCAGCGCAGCCATAGACTAATTAACTTTTCAAAAAGGATAATTACACTTTTTACTTCTCTCCACTTTCCTTCTGCTTCTCATGATCTCAGGAAGCAAAGGAGTTCTTAGCATGCCTAGGGGGATGAGGATCCCTCTGCATTCTCAGAATTCCTTTCATTAGATGGAAAAAGATCCGAGAAGCAGGCCACAGTGTGTCCAGAATGTTCTGCGTGGAACTCAGTGAAGAGGTAAGAGCTGCCCTGCCTCGTGTGCCCAGATGACGACAATCAACACAAGCTTTCGCTCCCAAAATTGCTTACCAGCCATCACACCAGCTGACGCTCCTCTTTACAGCTGAGGTAGCTGTTTCCAAATGGTCGACGGTGTAAGAAGGTTGTAGCAATCAAACCTAACGTCCCCTCTATCTGTAAAATATTTTGTGAGAACAAAGAATTACCCCAGAATTCAAACAGAAAAAAACCTGCAAATGTCTTTCTCCCTAAAATATGTTCATGTAATACTGCATGTTCTGGTCCAAAGAGAGATACTTACCTAACTGGATTTTGACAAACCAGTTCTAATTATTTCTGGCAACCCACTCCACTGTTCTTGCCTGGAGAATCCCAGGGAGGGGAGAGCCTGGTGGGCTGCTGTCTATGGGGTTGCACAGTCGGACACAACTGAAGTGACTTAGCAGCAGCAGCAGCAGAATGAAGATCTTTGAACACCGGTTTCTATGTCAGATTTATAAGCAGCAAGGATATCTATAAAATGATTTAAAAACTGGCCTGGGTCCTGTTACATGAAAAAGATATTTGGGGAGTCAGGAAGTTAGAAGAGGGAGAAAGTTTACTGACAGTAACTTAACAAACACTACGTTTTGTAACAAAAATGTTGGCAATCATCCATCCACTGATACTATTGATTTTGCTCTATTTATAGAAATGGGCAGATAAACATAATTGACATTATAACGTTGGTCTATAGAAAGGGAGCAGTCCGAGGAGGCCCTGCTTACTTGTTTACCTTACAGTATTTCTTCTGATAGAAAAGAAACTTGCCAGTGGTTACTTCTGGGGAATAGCACTAGGAGTTTACGAAAATGTGGATTAGAAGAAAGGAAATTTTTACTTTTCATTTTATTAACTTCTGAACTGTTTAATGTTGACCATGAATTACTTGTTAAAATAGATATGAAGTAGAGCTGTAATTTTTAAAATGGTAAAGGTCTGTAAATTAAGTGAAGGCAGTACATCATATTCATTTTGAAAGTTATATTATTGTGTATATACATATAAGTTTACAGATAAATTTACAATAGCTAAATGTACCAAAAAAATCTATAAAGAGACAGCATAAATTGATAGTACTTACCTCTGGGGGTGAGAGTAAGGTAAGAAGGTATTATTCTATACTCTTCATTATCTGGTTTTTCACAAGTGCATTTGCTTACTTGCTACCTGCATAATGTTTAAATCAATAGATGAGGACGATTTTTATAAAATCCTTTTTCTGCTCCTTGGAAGTTCTTCCCCTTCTCCTAGGAACAACACCCAGCCTGTTTTGTCTGATTCTGGTGGGTTTTCAACCACAGGGGTTAAAGTCGGGGGTGGCACATGACCAAAGAAACACCAATCAGTTCATCTTGCTCAGGAATCTGAATCTGAGCAGAACACATGTGTACTGGAGGCAGCTGAGATTGAGTCATCCAAAGGCAGCTTCTTGAAAGGCTAGCCATGTGTATCTGAAGCTCTGAATCCACAAGTGTCCTGGGCTGCTCTCCTTAGTTCTGGTTTATCAGTTCTTCTCTTGTGTGTCCTTTCAGTAAATTCCTTTAGAAAAAAGCAAATGGAGAGAGAAAGAGTAACAAATTTATTGAAAATAATAATAAATTCAGGATCGACCACCTTGAGTCCACGGTTCATATAAGACATTCAGGTGAAAGTGTCTAAAAGACTGTTGAAAATAAGGGCTTGGAACTCAGCAAAGACTAAGAATTGCGGGCACAGATTTAAGAGGTACGAGAGTGTAAGCCAAAGTGTGTGATACAAGAGAGAGGAGACAGCAGAGTCAAGGATGTGACTGTGAGAACTACCACCACCCGAGGATGGGGAAGGAATATCAGACACTGCTATTTGCCCACCATGGTTACCAGCACCAGCAGACCATGGTACCTGGGGAGACCCGCTGTACTCAGTCTTAAGACCTTGAAGATGATTTTGGGTGTATACCTACCCAAAGGGCATCGTCACATAGTTGCAAGGTGACGGAAGGTGCATGATGCCTAGTCATTATCATATAACACAGAGACAGTGTAGCCAGGTGACTGAATAAGAAATTGTACCCATGGGACTTCTCCAGGAGTCCAGGAGTTAAGATGTTGCCTTCCAGTGCAGGAGGCAAAGGTTGGATCCCTGGTCTGGGAACTAAGATCCCGCATGCTACACAGTGTGGCCAAAAGAAAAAGAGCAAAAAGAAAGAAAGAAAGAAAGAAATTCTATCCAGGTGTGTATGTGCGCGTGTGTTAGACACTCAGTCATATCTGACTCTTTGTGACTCCTTGGGCTGTAGCCCACCAGGCTCCTCTGTCCATGGAATTCTCCAGGCAAGAATACTGACTGGAGTGGATTGCCATTCCCTTCTCCAGGGGATCTTCCCAAACCAGGAATTGAACCTGGATCTCAGTTGCAGGTGATTCTTTACTGTCTGAGCCACCAGGGAAGCCCTTGTATCCAAGACAAGATGCTAAACCAGACAGTGTGCACCATGATACGAGCCTTTGCTATCATCTAAGGTGAAACACGTGAGTTTCTCAGGAGCTGGCATCACCATGAAAACCCACATTTCTTTTTTTTTTTCAGTGTAACAGCTCTATTTTATTTAGAAGATAGCAGGAAAATGGGAGAGAGAAAGTGCACGCACGCGGGAGAGAAAGAGAGAGAGAGCACGCACGTGGGAGAGAGAAAGAGAGACGAAGAGTGTGCGCACACACGCAGGAGAGAAAGAGAGAGAGACAGAGAGACAGGCACGTGGGAGAGGAAGAGAGAGAGCTCGCTTTGGCTCTTCCTTTTATGTTTTCTTCCACCTGGGCCCGCCCTATGCAAATTGGGCTTAGCCAGGAGTGCTGTTTGTTCTACCTGACAGCTCTATTTTATTTAGAAGATAGCAGGAAAATGGGAGAGAAAGTGCACACATGTGGGAGAGAAAGAGAGAGAGAGCACGCACGTGGGAGAGGGGGAGAGAGAGACAAAGAGTGCGCGCACACACACAGGAGAGAAAGAGAGAGAGACAGAGAGACACGCACGTGGGACAGGAAGAGAGAGAGAGCGAAAACCCACATTTCATGACAGAGTTGGAGACCTCAAGAGAAACAGAAAGGGAGAGCACCTGATGCCTTCCTTTGGCGGCCTCACCCAGGGCACCTGACACCCGGTGACCTGGCACCCCTGCCAATTAACATCAGAAAAAACCCAGGTAGAGTCGAGAACCCACAGCTCCTGCTGAAACAGGCCCTTAGAAACCAGAGGTCACAGACCGATGGTCATCAGGCCTAGCAGCTCTCAATCTTAAGTGCACTTTGAAATCACCTGGGACATTTTAAAAAATACTGATGACTGATCCTGCCTCCCAAGAGGCTGACTTAATTGACTCAGTGTGATTTGGCATCGGCACTTTTAAAGGCTCCCCACGTGATCCTGATGTGCAGCCAAGGTTTAGGACCCCAAATGAGCCCACAAATGTTTTGTTTGGCTTGCACTATACCAGCCTGAAAAGTATTTTTAAATTATTTTTCAATAATAAAAAATCAGTCAATTTTCATAGAAAACAAACCTGTGATTACCAAAGGAGAAAGGGCAGTGGGGAAACATTAGGAATATGGGATTAACAGATACACACTACTACACATAAACAACAAGGATTTACTGTATAGCACAGGGAACTATATTCAGTATCTTGTAACAATCTATAATGGAAAACAATCTGAAAAACTACATATATTATTGAATCACTTTGCTGTACACCTGAAACTAATAGAACACAATACGGTAAATCAGCAATACTTCAAAAAACAAAAAAGATAGTCAATTTCATACACCCAAATCACCAGACTGCTGTCGTCTGTTGGAATATCTGTGCACAGTAGACCTGTATTCCCATGGGACACTATTCAGCAGTTCTGAGTTACAGCCACACATTATGTAAGCATTTCTCAGCATTCCACAGTCCTCCCTGGCCCACCCCACTATCACCACAGCACAGAGCCCATGACAGTTGCTGCTTATCATCCTGCTTGTATTGTGGGACTTTCATATCAGTGTTGAAAGAAGTGAAATAGCGCTTATCTTTGTGTCTCAGCAGAACAGGAAATAGAAAGGCAGTCCAAGGGGGCTGTGAGCTCCATGGGGCCTGCTGCTCGTTCCCAGTGACTGCCTGGCTCTAAACGGCATTTGGGTGTGTGTGCTAGATCGAAATCTGTTTTCCCAAGGAAGACCAATATGCCCCATAACCTGTGAATCAAAGACCTGAGACGTGAGAGATCCCACCTCTCGTTATCTTAATAATCAGTTACATCTCATACAAAAGAAAACTACATAAAAGAAACAAGAGGCAGGAGAAGGAAATGGCAACCCAGTCCAGTGTTCTTGCCTGGAGAATACCAGGGATGGGGGAGCCTGGTGGGCTTCCATCTATGGGGTCGCACAGAGTCGGACACCACTGAAGCCACTTAGCAGACAGAGTATTGTACATTCTGCATATGCTGCTCTTCAGCTTGCTGCACTTCCAAAGGCAGGACAAATGAAAAGGTGAAGAAGGTTCTGATATCCATGAAAGGAAGGCTGTGTCCTCTGGAACAGACAGTTTGGGTGGAATCCATCACTGTTCTGTGAGAAAAAATTATTGGTGCACAATGAGTGGCTGTATACTGTCTACCTATTACATTGTTATTTCAAATAAAAATTAAAAATTCTAAAAAAAAAAAAAGAAACAAGAGGCAACCAATGCACCAGAGATCGAGTTTCAGAGTTAAGGCAATGCAGGAAGCTTGTGGGCCTCCCTGGTGGTTCAGGAGTAAAAGAATCTGCCTGCCAGTGCAAGAGATGGGTTTGATCCTTGGGTTGGGAAGACCTCTGGAGAAGGAAATGGCAAGCCACTTCAGTATTCTTTCTTGGGAAATCACGGACAGAAGAGCCTGGTGGGCTACAGTCCACAGGGTCGCAAAAGAATTGGACACGACTTAGAAATTAAACAACAACACAAAACAAGAAGTTTGTATCCTTTGTAGGGGACAAAGGAGGCCAGAGACAAACCTGACCTGTAAGGAGGAAGTGGGGAGTCACTATTCAACAGGTATATAGTGCCAGCTACGCAAGATAAACAAGTTCTCAAGACCTGCTGCGATTGTAATTAACAATATTGTATCTTGCACTCCCCTGGTAGCTCAGCTGGTAAAGAATCTGCCTGCATTGCAGGAGACCCGGGTTCGATCCCTGGGTTGGGAAAATCCTCTGGAGAAGGCAATGGCAACCCACTCCAGTATTCTCCCCTAGAAAATCCCAGGGACAGAGGAACCTTGCAGACTAGAGTCCATGGAGTCCCAAGAGTCGGACACAACCTAGCGACTAAATCACCACCATCATGTACTTAAACTTTGTCAAGAGGGCACATCTCCAGTTAAATGTTCTTACCAGATTCTAGAACCATGAACCTGGAGTGGGATAGACTACCATCCTTGTGAATATTGGAGCTGCCCTTTGATATTCCAGAGGTGACGTAGAGGGACAAGTATGGCCTGGGGATCACAGAGCTCAATAAATGTCAATATTTAGGAGTGACTTAGAGGACAAGGAAGGGAAAAGTGCACCAGTGTTACATCACAAGCCTTGTTTGAAAAGAGCAAAGGAGGGGAGGAATATCATGGCAGCTTAGAGGCCCAAGTGTGAGTCCCAGCTCAGACAAGTCCTAGCTGAAGGATTTGTGCACTAACAAATTAGCCTCTGAGCCTCGATCGGTAAAACGGATGTAATAATAGCGTACCACATAAGGCTGTTAGGAGAATTAGGCGTGATAACTGTAAGTGTAAACAAAGCACTTAGCTCAGGGCCTAGTGATGGTAGCCATGCACAAAATACATCCTCAACTCAAGAACAGTGAAGACAAGGCTTCCTCCAAGCTCTGGTTCAGTCTCTCATGAGGCTGCGGTCAGTTGGCAAGCCCCTTTCCTCCCCAGCTTCTGACAGGGCACCTCAGCTCCTTACATGAGACCTCATCATAGGCTGCCTATCCCCACAGTACGGCAACCAGCTTCCCCTGGAGGGAAAGACCAGAAAGTGAGCCCAAGAAAAAGAAGGACGCCACTGTCTTCTAAAACCTCATCTCACACGTGGCATTCCATCACTTTTACCATATCCTATTGGTCACACAGACTAACCCCGGTACAATGTGGTACACTGTGGAGGGAACCACACCAGAGTATGCATGCCTGAGGGGATTCCTGGGGGGCCTTTGGGCCTGGCCACCTCACATCCCCTCCTTCTTCCTTGCTTTATTTTTCTCCATACCATTTATCACCAACTAACACATCATTACCTTATTTGGCTAATCATCAGCCTCGATACAACAGAATACAAGATGATAGAGATTTCTGCTTGCTTTGCTCGCTGTTGTAATATCAGCCCCTAGAACAGCGCTGGCGTACAGTGGGGCTTCATTCAAGGGTGAATAGTGGGCCACCCAGCTGCACCACTTTTACAAGAAATGAGCCTGAATTCCCCGCTAGAAAATCACTGCTCATGTGATTTTCACTTTTTATATAGATGATTTTATTTGCAAAGCAGAAGTAGAGACACAGATGTAAAGAACAAATGTATGGATAGCAAAAGGGGAAGGGCAAGGTGGAAGGAACTGAAAGGTTTGGATTGACACATATACACGATAGCTATTATATATGAAATAGATAACGAATGAGAACCTACTGTATAATACAGGGAACTCTACTCAGTGCTCTGTGGCGACCTAAATTGGAAGAAAATCCAAAAAGGAGGGGATATATATATATATATATAGCTGATTCACCTTGCTATATAGCAGAAACTAACACAACATCGTAAAGCAACTGCTCCTGCCATTTAGTAACAAAGTTATGCTCAACTCTTTGCGACCCCATGGACTGTCGCCCACCAGGTTCCTCTGTCCACAGGATTTCCCAGGCAAGAATACTGGAGTGGGTTGCTATTTCCTTCTCCCCACTCTCACTTCTTAAAAAAACATTCTAGTACATGATTGTTTTTACTTGTGAGGAAAACGAAATCCAGAAAGATTAAGGGTCTCCTGCCCGGGGTCAGCAAATGGTGCCACGGATCAAGGACTGGTCCCAGTGCCCTTGACCTGCACACCTCATCTTCCAGGGCCTCCCTACAGACCTGTGCAGCATCTAACCTTATGGGAAAGTCACAGTCCACACCGGGTGCTTCACGAATAATTCACAACACTTCCTATAATCAATAGCCTGTTTATTAATACTTTGTATGGCTTTCCCCCAGGCAGCCAGGCATTGCGGAATGAGAGATGGAGCTGAAGGGCCTGGAAAAAAGGCACCACCCAAACGTTCTGACTCAATTCTCCTTTCCTGGAGAGGCAGTTTCATTTCACTCCAAAGACAGCCTCAAGCCCAGGCTGCCCCTGCTGGTGTTCATACTCAGGTAATGGGGAGGAGCTGTCCCCACAGATGGGACACTTCAGGATGAACCAGTTCTGAAGCACTATCCTCTCCCCCACCAAAAAAAAAAAAATACCGTGCATTCAGCAGCTTGAAAAAGAAAAAAGAAACCCCGTCGTAACCCCAGTCCCAGGGCTCCGAGCTCCCTGTGCTGGACAACAGAGTCCTAAGGCGCCCTGGAGAAGGCAATGGCACCCACCCCAGTACTCTTGCCTGGAGAATCCCATGGACAGAGGAGCCTGGGGGGCTACAGTCCACAGGGTTGCAGAGTCAGACACCACTGAGTGAGTGAGCACACAGCATCCCACGGAGGGATCTGGGCTAATCTTAGAATGGCTTCCTAGGTAATCCTCTGTCTCCTCCTTCAGGGAGGGGGCTTGGGACCACAAAAGCCCCTTTCCCCTCAACTCCTACCAAGGTATTAAAATATGTTAATAATACACACATATGCGTGTGGAACTGGAAGACTGGGATTGACATATATATACCACTATATATAAAACAGATAACTAATAAGACCAACTATGGGGTCACACAGAGTTGGACACAACTGAAGTGACTTAGCAACAACAACAGCAATATAACACAGGAAACTCTACTTAATACTCCTTAATGGCCTAAATGGGAAAATAATCTAAAAAAGAGTGAATATATGTATAACTGATTTACTTTGCTATATGCCTGAAACACAACACTGTAAATCAACTAGACTCCAATAAAATTTTTTAAAAATTAAAAAAATCAAAAACCAATACACACACATACGTTCAATTCAGTTGATCAACCACCTCACCTCTGAAAACCAATGGGAGGAAAGCAACAGAGATGCCAGTCACAGGGCCATATGGAACTGCTACCCCCTACTCTGGTGAACGTGAAAGTGGCTCCGTTGTGTCCAACTCTTTGCGACCCCATGGACTGTACAGTCTGTGGACTTCTCCAGGCCAGATTACTGGAGTGGGCAGCCTTTCCCTTCTCCAGGGCATCTTCCCAAGCCAAGGATCGAACCCAGGTCTCCCACATTGCAGGTGGATTCTTTACCAGCTGAGTCACAAGGGAAACCCAGGAATACTGGAGTAACTAGCCTATTCCTTCGCCAGGCGATCTTTCCAACCCAGGGATCGAACCGGGGTCTCCTGCATTGCAGACAAATTCTTTACCGACTGAGCTCTGTACTCTTGACTGAATAAGGCAGAGGAGAGAGAGGAGTAGGGCAGAGCCCAAGTCCTCACGGAAAGCAGTGAGGCATCGGGTTAGAGGGCAAACAGAGGGCAATATCGTGATGGCCAAGGGTAAAGAAGGGTGGGTAGCCAGCTGCTCCCGCCCCTCTCCAGCTAAGTCTTGTCAAGACTACCCACTCCTGGGGCTTCCCTGGTGGCTCAGCCGTAAAGAACCCATCTGCTGATGCAGGAGATACGGGTTTGATCCCTGATCCAGGAGGATCCCACGTGCTGCAGAGCAGCTAAGCCCAGACAGCGCAACTGCTGAGCCTAAGATTTAGAGCCCAGGAGACACGCTACCGAAGCTACACGCCCGAGAGCCCGTGCCCCACGAGAGAGACCGCTGCCGTCAGAAGCCCGTGCCCGCAATGAGAGAGCAGCCGCCCACAGCCACGAAGACCCAGCACAGCCACAAATAAGCAAAATTATTTTAAAAAAAGAAAAGAGAAGACAGCCCACTCCTCTGCCCTGCCTGCAGTTGTGAGAGGCACCCAGATCAGCTGCTGGGCCCGGTACTCTCATCGTCACTGATCATTTACCTCCCTCTCTTCCATCCTCTTTGAAACCAGCTTTGCCTTCCTGCATGTTCTCTCTTATATTTCTCTAGGACTGCCGTAACAGAATACCATGCACTGGGTACTTAAATGACGGAAATTTACTTTCTCACAGTTCTAGAGGCCAGAAGTTCAAGATCATGGTGCCAGTGGGGCGGTTTCCTCCATGCCTTGTAGACGACAGTCCTCTTGCCACCTCACATGGTCTTTTCTCCGTGTGTATGTAACCCTGGTGTTCCTTTCTCTTCTACAAAGACATCAGGTATATTGCATTAGAACCCCACCTCTCTAACCTTTAACACATACTCAGCATATATTTGTATGAGAATTATGACATTAGCTTTTTAATTATTCTTTGAAAACGCATCTAAGTCCACAGTTTACATGTTTCTACTATATCAGGAGTAGCCATTACGGGCTACGGTTGCATACATGCTCAGTTGTGTCTGACTCTTTGTGACCCTACCCTGCCAGGGATGTAGCTCTGTCCATGGGATTCTCCAGGCAAGAATACTGAAGTAGGTTGCTCCTCTCCAGGGGATCCTCCTGACCCAGGGATCGAACCCCCATCTCCTGTGCCTCCTGCATTGCAAGCAGGTTCTTTACCCATTGAGCAGCTTGGGAAGCCCTAACACAAATTCAACAAGAACGACTGTCTCAGAGTGATATTTCAGACCGATCCTATGCTTCTCTCCTCTTGTCCTCTCAACCAGACTCCCTTAGGGATTTTTTGCAGTGTGAAGAGTCCTCTGCCTGAGGCTTTCCACATCTGTCAGATCCAGGACCAAGCACTACCACACCTGTCCATCCTGCAGGGACTCTTACTCAGCAAGTAAATCCAACCTCTTTTTGTTCTGTCCACTGGAAGTTTCACTATTTACTGTATTACTTAAATAATCCACATGTTTTGTGTTTACTGTCAAAAACACTTTAGAATTACTGATTAATTTGCTGAGTTTCTTATGAACTCAATCTACATTATATTCAAAGTCACGTATTAGGTTGCATTCCAGACCTGGGATTCAGATTCTGGCCGTATAATCAGTCCCCTGGGACAAACTGCTATTTTATTACATCCACCCACACACCCTACTTATATGAAACTTTGCCCTGGCAAATGTCGAAGAACATCCTCAGTAGTTTCTCTTATCAATTGATCCAAGCAAACACAATGGGCTTGCTTTTCCTTCATCCTCATTCTACAGAAAGCTTATCCAACAGGTCACAGAGCAGCAGTGTTCATCCATCCATTTGCCAAACAGTTACTAAGTTCTGCTACTTACCTGGCTCCATATCCAGCATGGGGGATACAGGAGTGAGCAGGAGGGACATGGAGCTGATAGTCTAGGGTGAGTGACATCCAATGAGCCAGCAAGACCCAGACTGACAATGCACTTGCCAGTTAGAACACATTCTAGGAAGTCAATGGAGGGAGGTGACAGAGAGAGACGGGGTGGAGGGAAAGGTCTCCGTTAGGTAGCGTGGTCTGAGAAGGGCTTTTTAAGAAGGGAACATGTAGGCTGAGGACTGAAGGATGAGAAGGGTACCCCTGTGATGAGCCTGAGGAAGAGCATTCACAAAGAAGAGCAAATGCAAAGGCCTGAGGGACAGAAGGGCACTGCGAGTGGAAGGACCAGGAGAGGAGCAGACAGAACGGTGAAGAGGGGGCCTGGGCTGAGCTCCAGGGACAAGCAAAGGTCGCTCTCTTCCCCAGGAAAACCTAGGGATGCTTTCCCTCTCCAAACACTTTCTTAGGATGCTTCTGGAGTTTGTTCTCTATCCAAACAAGGAAGTAACCCCAGAGAAAGGAAGGCATGGAATTCAGATGGGGAATTTCAGGATGGAATTGTGTGCCCAGGCCCCTTGAGCCTAAAGAGAATCATTGCAGGTTGAAGCAGGAGGGTGCAGCCTCCCTGAGACAGGATGTTCCAGGGATATCACACAATGCTGGGGAAGCTGAGGAAGGGAAGAAGACAGTCAAGGCAGACAACACCAGTGAAGGGGAGGCAGTTAAAACTCCATGAAAAAACACACTGAACTCTCCATGAAATAAAATGTATCAAATATAAACATTGGTTGTGGGACTTGCCTGGTGGTAAAGTGGTTGAGAATCTACCTTGCAAAGTAGGGGACGTGGGTTCAATCCCTGATCAGGGAACTAAGATCTCACATGCTACCGCGCAACTAACTCCTTGGGCCACAAGTACTGAGCCTGTACAGTCTGGAGGCTGGGCACCACAACTTAGAAAGTTGGTGTGCCACAAGGACAAGCTCCCATATGATGTAACAAAGACCAACGTACTGCAACTAAGACCTGATGCAGCCAAATAAATAAGAAAATGTAAACCTTAAAAAAAAATTGATTGCACCATGGATAATATTTGCTTAATAATAATTTATTCAACAAATATTTATGAGGACCTTTTCTATGCCAGGCCCTTATCTGGCTCTGGGGACCTATCAAGGAACAAAGGCAAGCTGCTTCCTGTCATGTAACTCATGTTCTAGTTGGGTAGACTCATGTATTTAAAAAAGAATGAGGTTAGTTTCGTCTTGCATCCTTGTTCAACAGACCAAATAAATACACCTCCTGCATTGTCTGGAAGAATGCTCACTACATGTTTACTGTGGTTATTCCAAGGGGTGATTTCTTGCTCTCTTTTGAGTGTATTTTTTCAAATCTCCTAACATTGTATAAAGTATATATCATTTGTGCAAAACATTAAATCACTACTTTGTAAAGAGAAATCACACTGCTTTCTGTGTAAAGCAGAAAGCACTAGCTGGGGTGGGAACTTAAGTCATGTTTATGACTTAAACATGAAAATCACCTCTTACCTGGTGTGCCCAATTCTCTTTTACCACCTCCCAGGACCTGGAGAAGGACAGATTTCTGGGAGACCTTAATATTTTCTGTTCTGCTATGCTGTGTCTGTTTCCCTGACTCAAAAGATAGGGCAGGGATACCAGCTTTGCTGG
The DNA here is from genome assembly GCA_006408675.1 of Madoqua kirkii. NCBI lineage: Eukaryota > Metazoa > Chordata > Mammalia > Artiodactyla > Bovidae > Madoqua > Madoqua kirkii. The sequence continues at coordinate 15,122 of SJYC01019341.1, forward strand.
GAGTTGGAGTAGGCGCCCTTCTATGCCGGAACACGCTAAGCACACTGGTTGATAAGGCTGCAGCTCTCTAACTGCATTCTGAGTGTGCGAGGAAGGGCCTCACTGTCAGTGCAAGGGGTTCAGGGCAAAGGTCAACAACCAACACAATTCCCTTTGCCTCAAATGGATTCTTCCAGTGTGGCTTCATGAGTACTTCTCAGATTTAGCATCACTGCCACTTTGGACTGTATGATTCTGCGTTGTGGGTGGCCTTCCTGTTCACAATAGGATGTCTAACAGCATTCCCCGGCATTTATGTAGCAGGTACTCTATAAATGGCTGCTTAGAATTAATTGATGCAGGAGAACGTCTCTCATCCAGAAAAATGCCCTGTCAGATAGCCAGTCAGATCCCATCTTCTCTACCCTATTTTTCCAGGTCCTGTGCAAATGCCAGTTCCTCCATGAAGACTTCCTTGATTGCCCCAACTTCTAGTTATACATACTCTCCCATGCAACTCTGCCACCCTTTAACATTTGTCCTTGTCCTAAGTATTTATATATGTGTCTTATCTCCACTGTTCACAAAGTACCAAGGTGGCCACTAGCTTACCCATAAAAATGATATTCTCTAGCACGCATATTTGACATTTTCTGAAGCATATGCAAAATATGAAAGAACTTTCACAATTTGTATTTCTTTGAAATATACTACCAAAGTAAAATTTTATGTATTAACAATATTTCTTGGAGACGTAACAGGATCCAGGGCCTGTCCGAGAAAAAAAACTTTACAGGTTAACTCATTTTATACTTACAACATCCCTGTGACGTAGAAACTTTTCTACCTCAGTTTACAGAGAAGGCACAGAGAGGTTAATTAACTTGCTGATTGGTCACACTGGGCTTCCCAGCTGGCTCAACGGTAAAGAATTCACTTGCAAGGCAGGAGATCCAGCTTCAATCGCTGGGTGGGAAAGATCCCCTAGAGAAGGGAATGGCAACCCACTCCAGTGTTCTTGCCTGGAGAATCCCATGGACAACGGAACCTGGAGGGCTACAGTCCAGCAGGTCGCAAAGAGTCGGACATGAATGAAGTGACTTAGCACTCACTGGTTACAGAGGTATGAGGTGGGCAGAGGTCAGATTTAAACCAGGGAGGCAGTCTCCTGTCTGTACTCTCCTAGCTACTTTAATCTATACTGGCTTTCAAGCAACTTCAAGACCTGCATCCCACTCAATTCACAGCAGAACTGCAGCTCCCAAAGCTTTTCTGTATAGATTCTCCAGCAACAGGTCACTAAGCTGAAGTCTCCGACGTCAGGGACCTAGGTTATGCATTCACTACGTTGCCCAAGGGTTAAGCCTCGTGCTTTTCATTAAACAAGCTTTCTATTTCTGTTAAAAGCAAGAGATAGAGCAATGCAGGGAAGTTCTTCCTAAAGTCTAACTTCTAGTCATTTCCCAAGCCAACAGAAAAGGGGAATCTGAGGCTGTGGCTGCAATCCGTGACCACCAGGTGGCGCCTAGCATTCCTTGATTAGGAGGGCGGAGCCGCCGCAGATCGCAAAGAGCATGTGGACGCTCGGGCGCCGCTCGGTTGCCACTTTCCTGCCCCGCTCCGCGCTCCCGGGCTTTGCCCCTACCCGTGCCGGGGCCCCGCGGCCGGCGAAGGACCTCTCGCTCTCCGGCCTCCAGGGCCTGCGCATCGGAACCGCCAAGGCCCCGGCGCGCGGCCAGTCCGTGAGTATCCACACCTTCAGCTGCGCAGGCCGCACGCCTGGGGGGAGGCCGCGCACGCCGAGGACGCGCCGGGCAAGCGCGCCCGCCCCAGCTCCGGCGGGGCCGCGCTTGGGCGGGGAAAGTGCGGCGGCGCGCGGCCGAGCAGTGCCCAGTCTCCGTCTCTACCGGTGACTTCCGCTTTCCGTTGAAAAAGGGCGATTGTATCCTGCGGTACAATTGGGGAAAAGCAGGAAATGCGGGCACTGGCTCTTAGGGACCAGTGATGGTTCTAAGCTTGTCACTTCTCTTTTCAAGAACTTAAATTTAAGTAATAATATATGCTAGGTACTATCATACACATATAAGAATTCTATGTATATTATTAGCATGCTATGATTATGGAACTACTTCAGTAAAACAGTGTATATATCAATAGAATGATATAAATGTGTACTATCAGAGCGATGCTTTCGAGCATGGGCTTTTATGAGCGAAATGCTTTCATCTCGCGAGGTGAAGATGTCAGAGTTGCGGAGCTCTGCAGCTAGAGCAGCAGGGCTTTTTGGATCGGGCCTGGGTTCCAAATTCTGGCTCCTGGACTCAGCAGAGGTACCTCGAGGAATCGCGGAACCCCTCGGAGGCCTGGCTTGTTTTTCTGGGAGGAGATTACCGCTGGCTTGAGGTTTAATTAACATATATAAAGTCTTCAGCGTTTAATTTAACTTCTCTCCCCCGGGGTTACAAAGAAATGCCCGACCCAGTTACTCCTCGACTTGGAAGCCCAAAGGACTGTGGGATTAAGGAGGTTACACGGGAGGATAGAGGTGATGTTTAATCAGGGTCTGCAGATAGCAGGAGGCGGTGAGCGGCCTTCAGGAGAGAACTGAATGGGCAAAGGCAGGCAAGCAGAGATGAGCTCTGAGTGGCTGGTCCACTCGATGGACTGTGAGTGGTAAAGGAGGCAGGTGAAATCCAGTTCAAACTGTTCTTGGAGCTCTGGAAGTTGACTTTAGGCTTAACCCTTCCACTCAGGTGTGCTATTTGACTGTGTTGGAAATAACCCTGGGATCGGTTGCCTACGCTCAAAGTTGGAATCACCGACTGCTCTTCGAAAACCAGGCAAGGACCACGCTGGTCGCAGGAGCCCCTGGCACATGTTCATCACCCTGTTCCTTCTGTGCTGCTCTTGCCTGGCATGGAGCGGCTCACAGTGGTTCTGCAGTGGGCGTTTCTGTGTGTGAACAGTGTCTTGTCTTGTCTTGTCTTGAATGAAGTCCTCAGGCTGGCCTTGCTGAGTGAGGAGCCAGCTGATACTCAACTCATTTGATGCCAAGAGTGGTTGTGCCTGTGTTTCCTCCTCCAGCGTCTCCCCTTAGCTGGCCTTGTGCCGAGCTCACGAAGTCACTGAGCCCTGGACACTCGAGTGGGCAGACCTACCACAGACACATGGTCCAAGGGCTCCAGGTAACCTTGGCAGCAGGAGGGGTGGCCTAAGGGGGAGCACTTATAACAGAGCCCTCCCCACCCTGAAGTCCATCTGCAGCCTGCAATCAGAGTGGGGCGGCTTCTTCCTTAGGCAAAGGCCAGATTTCCGCCCCCCGAGGTCCGGTCTCTCCACACTGTCCTGACGCTTCAAAACAAACTGATTGATCACCATCAAGCCCCAAGTTTGGGGTATTGCAGTCCTCTTGTTGAATCCTCATAGCCAGTCTGCAAGGTGGTACCATGACTGCTGCCTTCAGAGGAGGAAGTAGAGGTCTGAAAGGTTAAGCGGTTATCCAGGGAATGTCGGGCTTCCCTGATGGCTCAATCTGCAATGCAGGAGACCCAGGTTTGATCCCTGGGTTGGGAAGATCCCTTGGAGAAAGAAATGGCTACCTCCTCCAGTATTTTCTTGCCTGGAAAATCCCATGGACAGAGGAGCCTGGTCGACTACAGTCCATAGCATCACAAGAGTTGGACATAAATTAGTGACTACCCCACCACCACCACAGAGAATGTTAGATTAGGGAGAAGCAGGTAAGAGATGATGGAGGGAGTCTTTAGCAACTGTTCCCTTGTGATTACAATCAGCTGAATAGGGACTTCCCTGGTGGTCCATTGGTTAAGAATCCACCTTGCAACAGAGAGGACATGGGTTCAGTCCTTGGTGAGGGAACTAAGATCCCACATGCTGTGGAGCAACTGAGCCTGCTTGCTGCAAGTGGAGAGCCCACGGGCTACAATGAAAGATCTTGTATAACATAACACAAAGGTTCCACGTGCTGCAACTAAGACCCGACACCGCCAAATTTTAATTCATTCATTTAAAAAAAAGAAGAAACCTGAAAAGAACAGCTGAATCAAGTCTTCTATTCTGGCTGAGAATGAGTACCTTGCTTGAGACCAGCTCTCCCCTCAGAACCATCGAAGAGACACAATTAAAGGACAAAGAGAAACGCGCTGTGTGAAGGCAGCAGAGAGACTAAAACAGCTAGGATTTGAGAGGCCAGGATCCGATAGCCAGTCTGCAAGGTGGTACCATGACTGCTGCCTTCAGAGGAGGAAGTAGAGGTCTGAAAGGTTAAGCGGTTATCCAGGGAATGTCGGGCTTCCCTGATGGCTCAATCTGCAATGCAGGAGACCCAGGTTCGATCCCTGGGTTGGGAAGATCCCTTGGAGAAAGAAATGGCTACCTCCTCCAGTATTTTCTTGCCTGGAAAATCCCATGGACAGAGGAGCCTGGTCGACTACAGTCCATAGCATCACAAGAGTTGGACATAAATTAGTGACTACCCCACCACCACCACAGAGAATGTTAGATTAGGGAGAAGCAGGTAAGAGATGATGGAGGGAGTCTTTAGCAACTGTTCCCTTGTGATTACAATCAGCTGAATAGGGACTTCCCTGGTGGTCCATTGGTTAAGAATCCACCTTGCAACAGAGAGGACATGGGTTCAGTCCTTGGTGAGGGAACTAAGATCCCACATGCTGTGGAGCAACTGAGCCTGCTTGCTGCAAGTGGAGAGCCCACGGGCTACAATGAAAGATCTTGTATAACATAACACAAAGGTTCCACGTGCTGCAACTAAGACCCGACACCGCCAAATTTTAATTCATTCATTTAAAAAAAAGAAGAAACCTGAAAAGAACAGCTGAATCAAGTCTTCTATTCTGGCTGAGAATGAGTACCTTGCTTGAGACCAGCTCTCCCCTCAGAACCATCGAAGAGACACAATTAAAGGACAAAGAGAAACGCGCTGTGTGAAGGCAGCAGAGAGACTAAAACAGCTAGGATTTGAGAGGCCAGGATCCGCGAGAGAGAAGGGAGACTGACTGACGGGAGCCCCGAGTTCTCAAACCACTCCCCTCTGTGTCTGGAGGCCTGTATCATTCCTAGGACGTGATTCTTGCCTTTGGGGCCAAACAGCGTGGGTTCAGATCCCAGCTCCCCTACTTTGTATCTGTGTGTGTGTGTGACTTCAGGCAAGCGACCCTGCCGTGCCTCAAATTCCTGTCTGTAAAATACAGATTCAGTCGACTCTTCTTATTCCTGGGTCCTATACTTGTGCCCCCACCTCCTCACTGTAGTGTGTCTGTAGCCCCGAAATCAATACTCAGGGCCCCTTCGGGTCATGCTAGGATGTGCCCAGAGCAGCAGAAAGCCTGAGTCACCCACACTCGCGTGGCCCTGGCTGAGGTCACAGCAGGCCCTGCCCTCTTGTTTCAGCTCCCACACTGGAAACAAGGGTCTTTCTCACAGTCTGTGGCGTATTCTTCATGGTTGAGTATTGTGGCATATTTTTGTACTTTTTTTTTCTGGTTAATTTCACTGTTTAAAGTGGCCCCAAGCATAGTGCCGTCTGGTGTTGCTCTGTGCAGGAAGGCTGTTAGGGACCTTAGGGAGGAAACAGGCGGGCTGGATAAGCTTTGTTCAAAATGTGAGTTTTAGTGCTGTTGGCTGTGAGTCCAGGGTCAGTGAATCGACAACATATATGATAAAGGCGTCTTTAAACAGAAACACGTGTAAAACCGGGCTGTGCCTTGATCATTTGGTGAAAATGAAACCAGAGGCTCACAGGAACCTCTCCATAATTCCCTCAGGAGCAACTTGCTCATCCACCAACTTTACAGGGCATCTCTGTGATGAATGACAACTCTCACCGTACAATATTTCCCTCCTAGGCGGGCAGTGAGGACTAAATCACCCAGCTGCTGGTGAACACTCCAGAGCGTGCTGTGGGATACTGAGTCATGCTAGGATGTGCCCAGAGCAGCAGAAAGCCTGAGTCACCCACACTCGCGTGGCCCTGGCTGAGGTCACAGCAGGCCCTGCCCTCTTGTTTCAGCTCCCACACTGGAAACAAGAGTCTTTCTCACAGTCTGTGGCGTATTCTTCATGGTTGAGTATTGTGGCATATTTTTGTACTTTTTTTTTCTGGTTAATTTCACTGTTTAAAGTGGCCCCAAGCATAGTGCCGTCTGGTGTTGCTCTGTGCAGGAAGGCTGTTAGGGACCTTAGGGAGGAAACAGGCGGGCTGGATAAGCTTTGTTCAAAATGTGAGTTTTAGTGCTGTTGGCTGTGAGTCCAGGGTCAGTGAATCGACAACATATATGATAAAGGCGTCTTTAAACAGAAACACGTGTAAAACCGGGCTGTGCCTTGATCATTTGGTGAAAATGAAACCAGAGGCTCACAGGAACCTCTCCATAATTCCCTCAGGAGCAACTTGCTCATCCACCAACTTTACAGGGCATCTCTGTGATGAATGACAACTCTCACCGTACAATATTTCCCTCCTAGGCGGGCAGTGAGGACTAAATCACCCAGCTGCTGGTGAACACTCCAGAGCGTGCTGTGGGATACTGTGCTTTCCACAGCCACTCTCTCACTTCTTCAGAGCCAGTGTTTTTAAATGGCCATCTGTGTCCTACAACCCCATTCCGTCCTCCTCCCCTCACGTCTCAGCCTTAGTCTTTCTCAGCTTGCCCAGGGCCCCGGTGGCCCAAGAGAGTAACCACAGCCTCTGTCCCCTCCTCTTAGTGGCAGCCACAGTGCCCTTTGGAGAAGGTGAACCTTGCCACCAACCTCTGCAGGCCCCTCAGCATCTTCCCCAGATGAAGCCCTGCCGCCCGCCTCTCCATCACTCCCCTGCCGCCTCTCCATTCCGCTGGACCACTTCTCTCCTTTCGGGCCTCCATCCCCTCTGACAGTCTCCGGCTGGGCGTAGCTCAGACCCCGCTGCTCAGAGGTAGCAGTTAGGTATTGAAAGAAATCAGCGTGTCACAGTGTCCCCTACAGATCGTGTTAAGATCTGTCAGGCAGCAGTGTGCAGGGGCATCCTGGCCATCCAGCAATTTATGCTTGCTTGTTTGAGTCACATTCTAAGACTTTGCTGACACTCCTCACCCCGCCTGTGTTCACCACCCCATCCCAGCCAGCAGCACTTCCGGTGATGGTAGGTATGTCCGGAGTCTGTGCCACATGACACCTGACAGGTAGCTAGTGAGACCAAGGAACTGACTTTGCAATTTTGATCTTACTTCAGTAACTTTACATTTGAATAGGTGCATGTCGTGAGTGGCTGCTGCATTGGGGAGCACAGCCTTGAGAGAGCCTGGGCTAGTGCAGTGTATTGCACTAAAAGAAGGCAAAAAAATTGCCGAGGAAGAAAGAGCCTGAAAAACTCTAACCTGGTTACTCCAGAGTGTACGCGTAATAACATTTAAACTGGGCATTAATGGACTGTAATGTATTGGAAAATGGTAATGTTCTTCACTTTGGCTTTTAGAGTTTGAGCCTCCGCTGCCTCAACCAGACCCTGGATGTCAAAAAGCAGAGTGTCTGCTGGATAAATTTGAGGACAGCAGGAACTTTGGGTGATGCTGGGTAAGACAAAGCATCTTCCATGTCAGAGATCACTTCCTCTTTCCACCACCATCCCCCATGTATAACATAGGCACACATACATATACTTGTCTTTTTCTTTCCTTTTCACTTTTTAACAACAACCAAAAAACCCCAAAACCCATCCCAAAGAAAACCTGTCTTCTCCCTAAGCAGCAGCACTCATAAGCATCTTCCCACATCACTAACTGTCCACTATACTCTTTTTAGTGAAATAGTACTAAGTTTTATGGATGTGCCATAATTCATTTAATGCATTCCCTATTGCTGGACATTGAGGTTGTTTCCAGAGTTTTGTTGTTCTTCTCTTTGATATCTTAGTCTTTAGGCCTGCCAAGTAAGCGACTTCATTTTCACCATCCCAAAGAAAACCTGTCTTCTCCCTAAGCAGCAGCACTCATAAGCATCTTCCCACATCACTAACTGTCCACTATACTCTTTTTAGTGAAATAGTACTAAGTTTTATGGATGTGCCATAATTCATTTAATGCATTCCCTATTGCTGGACATTGAGGTTGTTTCCAGAGTTTTGTTGTTCTTCTCTTTGATATCTTAGTCTTTAGGGCCCGCCAAGTAAGCGACTTCATTTTCGCTTTTCACTTTCATGCCTTGGAGAAGGAAATGGCAACCCACTCCAGTATTCTTGCCTGGAGAATCCCAAAGACAGAGGAGCCTGGTGGGCTGCCGTCTCTGGGGTCGCACAGAGTCGGACACGACTGAAGCGACTTAGCAGCAGCAGCAGCAAGTTTCTATAACAAGTAGACCCAAAACTGACGCCTTCTCTGTTGGAGCAGGGCGGCCATACCTCTGTGAAATGGTTCAGAGAGCCAGACTCCTTCCACCTTCCTGTCTCCTGTCTGCACCATCTGCCCTCTGCAGGTCAAGCCTGGGTCACCCCGTCCACGGTACACTCCACAGAGATGGACGAGAGCAGGCCTAGCAGTGGTGTTTGTCCCTCACTCCCATTTTAGTGGGAAGGACTTGGTCCCAGGGCCCCAGCTAAGAGGAGGGGAGGCCAGTAAGGTAGCCTGGTGGGTGTCCTGGAGGGAGGAGGTGATGGGTTCTGGGAGAAAGCTGCTGGGCACTACGGCAGCCCAGCCCTCTATGAATCTGCATGACATCACTCTCGCCCCCCCAACCCCCACAACCTTCTACACACATCCTGGGGCCGCAAATATGGGCCCGCAGTCCCTCATCCGCCTCGAAGCCCAAGATGCCCAGATGACATGCAGTCCTGTCTCCAGGTCTAGGAATGGCTTCTCTGACCTACACACAAACACACACGGAGCGGGGCAAGATAACCAGGACATCAATAGCTCGTGTTCAAGTAAAAGATGACATTTTATTCAAAGGGGGCAGCAGTGGAGCCCCCTGGGCTGCCCTGGGACAACCTCTACCCTGGTTGTGGGGGACATCCCTCTAAGAAACCCCAGTTCTGCCCCCAGAAGGCTCCTCACTGGCTGTCCCTCCCCGTGGCCTCAGGGGACACAGGCAGTGGAACGTGTCCCTCCTTGGGGGTGAGCAGTCTTCACAGCCCTCTCTCCCTGCTGATAATAACAGTTTCTGCAGGCTGTCGTAAGGCTGCAGTCAGCCAAACTGATTTTTCTTTGATAACAGGATTTTCTCAGAAACCTAGTAGGCATCTGATCGCTCAGTCTCACATACCAGCCACCTGGATGGGAGCCTCCTGCATATGCTAAGTCACTTCAATCATGTCCAACTCTGCGACCCTATGGACTGTAGCCCACCAGGCTCCTCTGTCCATAGGTTCTCCAGGCAAGAATACTGGAATGGGTTGCCTTGCCCTCCTCCAGGGGATCTTCCCGACCCAGGGATTGAACCCTGCGTCTCTTACATGGGCAGGCGGGTCCTTCTCCACTACTGCCACCCGGGATGGGAGCCTCCGACTGACTTATTATTGGCACCCACAGCCACCTGTCTCAACCTAAGAGCATTTTCCTTGAGGTCATAACACTAAAGACTACTCTTAACCTGCTTTTTGCAACAGAATTAGATCCCCTTTTTTGGCTTAATGAGAGGCTTTAGCTTCTCCCCTTGGCTCACCCATCTCGGTACTGCTTTCAGCTCCCCAGTGTAGACCGGCTGGTCTTCTCCTGGCTCACCATTTCTGTGTTCATCAGCTAATGGCAGCAGGGAGCCACCCACAGGCAGGAACATCTAACTGTCCCCAGAGCTGCAGCTCCGCAGGACAGTATGGGCCTTCCAGGCTCTCACAGGCAGCAGCTGACAGAGGCCCTACAGGCTCCGGGTTCCCGTGTCTGTGTCATTGGCGCCTCCCTGCAGCCTCTGAACAAGTGCTGCATCCACATGGGTTAGGTTTTCGCACCGGGGGCACCATTTTCAGCCCTTCCTTGCACAGACTCTCTGCTACTGTCCCCCCATCCCTCCAGACAGCCCTCTGAGGTTGGGTGGGACCTTGGCAGAATGCCCCATGCCCAGCTCCCTTCTTCAGGGTCTACTTCTGGCCTCTGGGGAGCGCACCTTGACCTGCCATGTGTAGGACAGCCCGCTTTTGCCATGGCCCACCTGCCACTGCCAGGTAGCACCCACTAAGCTCTTGACTTTGGACTTCATGCCCGAGTCAAGTGTGTCTTTATGTTCTCCAAGCTCCTCTGGGCACCTATCAGTCTGTCCTGCTTCTCTCTAGATCTCAAGGCTCCGGTTCCCGTGTCTGTGTCATTGGCGCCTCCCTGCAGCCTCTGAACAAGTGCTGCATCCACATGGGTTAGGTTTTCGCACCGGGGGCACCATTTTCAGCCCTTCCTTGCACAGACTCTCTGCTACTGTCCCCCCATCCCTCCAGACAGCCCTCTGAGGTTGGGTGGGACCTTGGCAGAATGCCCCATGCCCAGCTCCCTTCTTCAGGGTCTACTTCTGGCCTCTGGGGAGCGCACCTTGACCTGCCATGTGTAGGACAGCCCGCTTTTGCCATGGCCCACCTGCCACTGCCAGGTAGCACCCACTAAGCTCTTGACTTTGGACTTCATGCCCGAGTCAAGTGTGTCTTTATGTTCTCCAAGCTCCTCTGGGCACCTATCAGTCTGTCCTGCTTCTCTCTAGATCTCCTTCGATCAGCGTTAACTGAGGAGAGGGAGAGGGAAATGCCCAACACCTGCCCACCCCCAAGGCCCACCACTCACCATCAGCCCCGTAGCCTTCCCCACATTGTGCCCCTGAGGTGAGTGACACAGACACATACAGGAATGACATGGTGAGTTAGGGGATTTCACCTGTATGCACAGGCTTCCCTGGTGGCTCAGACAGTAAAGGATCTGACTGCAGTGCGGAAGACCCGGGTCCAATTCCTGGGTTGGGAAGATCCCCTCGAGGAGGGAATGACAACCCACTCCAGTATTCTTGCCTGGAGAATCCCATGGATAGAGGAGCTTGATGGGCTACAGTCCATGGAATGTCTTACTTTGGGCCTCCTAGAAACTCTCCAATGATGGAGTTTTCCAAGACACCTCTTATAACCTATAGATACGTTCTATACAGGGAGGTCTCTGGCAGTTTTCATTGTCATAATTTACATACCATAAAATTCACCATTTAAAAACGTACCACTGGGAACTTCCCTTGTAGTCCAGTAGTTAAGACTCTGTGTGCCCAATGCAGAGAGCTCAGATTTGATCCCTGGTCAAGGAACTAGAATCCCACCATGCCACAGCTAAGCTTGCACAGGGAATGAAGATCCCCTTCATGATGCAACTAAGACCTGGTTCAGCCAGAAACAAAACAAAAACCCAGCCAACCAATTTATGTAAAAAGTAAAATGTACCGTTCAGTGGTTTTTTGTATCCTCGCAAGATTATGCAATTTTCACCACTATCTAATTCGAGAACATTGTCATCACTCCAAAAAGAGACCCCATAGCCATTAGTAATCACTCCCCATTCCCTGGTGTCTCAGTTGGTAAAGAATTGGTCTGCAGTGCAGGAGACTCCCTCGTCCAATCCCTGGGTCAGAGAGATCCCCTGGAGAAGAGAATGGCAACCCACTGCAGTACTCTTGCCCGGAGAATTCCATGGACAGTGGAGCCTGGTGGGCTACAGTCTAAGGGGGGACTAGAAGGATACAGAAGAGATTGCTCATCATAGTTTAGCCTGTTTGGGAAGAAAGGCTTAAATTCTCTCATGCTCTTTAAATTTTTACTCTGTATATTTTCCATCTATTTAAAAAATTTAAGTAAAAAACAAATATCAATTGATGCTAATAAAATGCAGCAGCTTGGTGATAGCATGATTGGCGTTGTTTCTGTTCCCCCTGCAGCACTTTGGACGACACCACCTACGAAAGACTGGCCGAGGAGACACTGGACTCCTTAGCAGAGTTTTTTGAAGATCTTGCAGACAAACCGTACACGTTTGAAGACTATGATGTCTCCTTTGGGGTACCTCTTTTCTTCTCTTCATTCTTCCATATCCTCCCTAAGAATTTTAGCTCACTGAGAGAGAGAATTCCTTTCTGGTAGCATGCAGTTATGGATGGGGCCAAAGGACTGGAGTTCTGGTTTCAGCTGCACCAGTCTTGTGACCTCAGGCAAGTCACTCAGCCTCTCTGAGCCCTCATTTTTCCTAAAACTACAGACTTTGAACCTTCACGCAATACCCATGAAGGTAAATCAGGGAGGGACCCAGGCATGTGTTTGTGTAGCAAGACAGCTCTCATCATGCAGGCATGGAGAACACTGAACTAGACTGCTAGTCTTAAACCGGGTGAGAGACTGCCCAAGATGTATTCAGATTAGACGTGTGCCTCACTCCCTGGAAATTCAGGGTGCAGTCCTAGGAAGCCTGTTTTTGAAGAGCTCACCTGAGATTCTAAAGAGCACCTTTGGGTCGCACCTCTAGGAATATTTGATTGGTCTAGGGTGTGGCCCAAGCCAGGCATTAAGGTTTTTGAAGTTTTTAGAGTAACTCCCTAGATGCTTCATCCAGGGTGGGATGAAACTTAAACCTCAGATCCTAGAAGCGCAGGTAGTGCTGGTGTGGATCAGCTGGCCACCAGGTGGCAGACTTGAGTTAGGGTCAGCCTTTGGATTTATGGAGAATTACTGCCTCGGCTGTAGGGAGCAGCTCTTTTTGGCCAGTGAGAGCAAATCCCCTGCAGAAGTTAATCCTCTTGACAGCAATTAAATAATACCAGGAAATGTCATGAAGTGTGCATTTGGGATTAAATCATGGGGTTATTTAGGACAACCAGCTGTCAGGCTAAAGTGATAGAAATGGTATTGGATATTGCTGTTAGGGGTGCTGGATAGATAAAGGACTCCATCAGATGGAGCCGGTGTCAAGCCTGGTTGTAAGGACAGTAAGGGACTTGGCAGTAATGGGGCAGGGCAGGAAAGGATTAAATGCCTTCCAGGTGGATTCATTGGAAGCTGTCAGCACCAGAAAATGCAGCAGTGCTCAGGGTGGGCTGTGGACGTACTTATGCAGGCAGCCTCAAAAGGGAGAGATCCCAGGGAACCCATACAAACTGGTCCCTCCAGCCTGACCATCTGTGGGATGATTAGAGCTAGGGGAAGCTACAGGTCTCATCTCCCCCAGCCTCCCTCCTGGGTGCGGTAACTATAGGGAAACCAAGTCTCAGGCTAAGCTCTGCCACACTTGCAGACACCACAGAAGCAGTCACCCCACCTGTTCCTAGAGGATTAGTGAAGCACGTCCCTGCTTGACTCAAATACTTTACACGACAGTTTCATTAGAAGCGAAGGTGCCAGTGTTCAGCAGCTGGATTCTGCTTCCCTCACGAGGCAGGCAACAAAAGCTTGTGCTCAGTGTGGGGTCAGGACCTTCCCTGTCTTCACAGGGTCTCTCTGAAGAGTGACTCAGCTGCTGCACTTGCCCATTTGTGCAAGGGAAGAGGCACCTGAGTTCTTCCAGCCAATCCATACACTGTGTCTTGAGTGTCATTCTCCTCACTAGAGAAGTATATCTAGTAAATCATTTGCTAATTAGGAAACTCTCTAGTGTAGACGCAGAAGGCTAAAGGCATTTAGTAGCTCCCTCTCTTGTTGGTCTACCTCAGGTGTGAGTTTCTGATCAGAGTCCTCCAGGTGCTCACTAACATGTATTTCACATATAAGTTAGTTGACATTACATTGTAGAAGGTAGAGCACCTGTAACACCATTAGTTGGTTGGAGCACAGCCTCTCCCTGCCCTGAGTCAGATGTCGCCTCCTCTGCAGCCCTCGTAGACGCTCCAGGCAGACACCACCAGCCCTCCTTGCCCTGCACTCTTGAGTCTGATACTGACACCCTCTGCTGTAACTGTCTCTTTACACACCAGCTCCCATGGCTACAGTGGGCTCCTTGGCAGCTGGGACACGGTCCACTCCTGGTCTTCCAAGGCCTAGAACATTGCCAGGTACATAGCAGGGACTTAAGAAATGTCGATTCACTGTATAAATGAAATGAGACTCACCTCCTTTTCCAGAACATACTGTCAGTGATGGCACTCAGCACATAGAACTGTTTTATCAACTTGCTATTGGCCAAAGAGGCGAATGAAAGCAATACTCTAGATAAGCCCGTTCCCTTCTGTTCCCTTCTGTTCCCTTCTGTGGACTGGGAGACATGGGCGGCGGCGTGGCTCTTGTGTTGTCCGGGTGGGTCGGGTCATGTGGCTGTCAGTGTCTGGGTCCAGGCCTCATCCTGTACTGGTTATGGTTATCAGAGGGAACTGCCTGCAGGAGCCAAAGCCCCACCCATGGCTAGGTACGCATGGAGTCGCTGCACTTGACCTGGGAAACTGCAACAAGCACCATGCTATTCTGAGAGTTACCTCCAAGCTGCCTTTGTTTTCTTTCCAGGTGGAGCCCTAGCTTCTTAGTCACTTTAAATAGAATTTACCCGTTGCCATGCCCTTCATTCACTGGGTTTTCTGCATATTATTGCCATAGAGAGAGGCTTCTTAACCATCTGGGGATCAGGACACCCTTTGAGCATCTGACTGCTCTGGATACTCTCCTGAGCAGAACGTCTATGGATCCCTAGGAGTTTCTGCTTCCGGGGCTGTGCTGTTTGCAGAGCCCTGAAGACCACCTCTGGGTCCTTGGTCATGCACCCCTGCTCGGAGGTTGTACTTTATTGGATATGGTGACAGAGGGCCTGGCCTAGCATCCTGCATTTGTACTTTTTTCCTAAAATGCTTAAGTGAATTATCTAACCATGAGGGCAGGTCCTTTAGCTGTAAAGGGGTGACAGTAACCTCCTCTTCTCCAGGTGTATTTTAGGATTAAGTGAAACATTGTAGGTAAAAGCGCTGTATATTCATTATTCTTATTCCTTAAGGGGAAGTCAGTGTCCATTTTAGGAGTAGGGGAAGTCACGTGCATATAGGTGCGTGTTAGTTGTTCAGTCGTGTCCGACTCTTTGCGATCCCATGAACTGTAGCCTGCCAGGCTCCTCTGTCCATGGGATTATTCAGGCAAGCCTCCTAGAGGGGGTTGCCATTCCCTTCTCCCAGGTTTCAAACCTGGGTCTCCTACACTGCAGTCAGAGTCTTTACCGCTTTCCTGAGCCACCAGGGAAGCCTATTCATAGAGGTAAAATCTCCTAACTCAACATGTCATCCCCATATGTGTCTGTTTCTACAAATGAGCTGGTAACAACGGAAATGACTATTTTTACTCCCACTGATGCTGCCAGTCGGAATCAAGCCTCACCTCCTGTGACTGGGGGCTGCCTCCACTGGTCAGTGTCTGGATGTCAGGAGCTAAGTACTGCCTCTCTCTCCCATTGCCCCATATTGATATCTGCCCACCCTCCCCATGTAGACACTCAGATTGCTCCTTAAGGAATAACATTAATGAACAAAAAGCTCTCTTTTATCTGGGTTTCTTACAGACGGTTCCAAAAGCATTAAGAATTCCTGGGAACCAGTAATGCAGCTAGTTTCCTTTGGAAATGGAAGAAGCTATAATAAATCTGGTCAGCGTATTAAAAAACAAAGACATCACTTTGCCAACAGAGGTCCATCTAGTCAAACCTATGGTTTTTCCAGTAGTCACATATGGATGTGAGAGTTGGACCATAAAGAAGGTTAAGTGCCAAAGAATTGATGCTTTCCAACTGAGGTGTTGGAGAAGATTCTTGAGAGTCCCTTGGACTGCAAGGAGATTGAACCAGTCAGTCCTAAAGGAAATCAACCCTGAATATCCATTGAAAGAACTGATGCTGAAGCTGAAGCTCCAATACTTTGGCCAACTGACGCAAAGAGCTAACTCTTTGGAAAAGACTGAGGGAAAGATTGAGGGCACGAGGAGAAAGAGGCGACAGAGGATGAGATCGTTGTATGGCATCACCAACTGGATGGACATGAGCTTGAGCAAGCTCTGGCAGATAGCGAAGGACAAGGAAGCCTGGCCTGCTGTAGTTCATGGGGTCGCAAAGAGTCAGACACGACTTAGCAACTGAACCACCTCAGAAGAAAACTCTAATTGCACACAATGAACAGGAGGGGGCGTAGTTGAGTGTTGCCTTGTGTGACCTTGCCCGTCACGTTCCAGGGGTTATCACAGTGCCTGGTTATCATCCACTTGGTTCACTCATGAGGATTTTTTTAAAATCCATGTTTTTTGCACAAATATTGAAAATGCTAGGATAAAAAGACAAATCTGCTCTCGGGGGGCTTAAAGTAGTGGAGGGAAAGAGCAGGTGAGCAGCAAGCTGGCAGCGCAGATACAGTGAGGAAAACACACACAGGCCACCGTCCCAGCTGAGGGGTGGCAGCGTAACCTTCCCAGAATCGCCTCAGTTCTCCCGTCAGCCCCTGCTCCGCGAACTGTCTCTTAAAGGGGCAGAGCAGCTGTTGGCCTAAGGAAGCTGGGAGACCGTTCACTCCTAGACCTGGCCCCTGCCTTTCCTGCTGCATCATGTACCGCCTGGGTGCAGGGTCACAACAGGGCATTTAAGGGCCGCAAATAGGCCAAATTAGAAGAAATTATGTCTTGATTCCTTGAGTCTATTATATGGAAAAATAAGCCATAAACTATATATACGGAGGGGGAAATAAGTGATTGTGATAGGTACAGACCTTCTTTTTGAGGTGATGGAAATAGCCTGGAATTAGATAGTGAGGATGTTTGCACACTTTATGAAAACACTCTGTGACATGCTAAAAACTACCAAATTATACAGATGTAAGAAATTGTGAAAGATAGTCCTAACAAAATAACACAAAGATTTCAAGGGGGAAAAAAATTTAAAGCAAACGTGCGTGATCATAGCTCTGCATTTTAAAACTGGCAGCTGAACACTACCTGGTGGTCCACGGGTTGACACTCTGCATTTCCAGTGCAGGAGCTTGGTTTGATCCCTGGTCAGGAAACTAGATCCTGCAGGCCATAACCAGGACCTAGTACAGCTAAATTAAAAACAAACAAAAGAACTGGCAGCAGATGCCTGAGCTGATATCGCTGATTAACAGGACTGAGAGAGCACTTCATGTTGTGGGAGGAACAGCATCGACTCGGCTGGAGCAGACCTGGATTTAAAATCAGCTTTCCCAGTTGCTAAGTTCTCTTTATTACCCTTTCCCTTTGTTGTCCTCTTCTGTAAAACTGGGATAATATTTTCCCAATGGTTATGATCATGATTGTAGAAGAAACAGCTTTACACAGAGTGCCAGCAGTGCCTGGCTCAGAGCAAGTACTGAAAAATAATAGATGCTATTTTTGTGGATGTCTTCATTTTGTTTATAACATATTTCCAACGTCTGTATAATTTTGCTACATTTCTTTTTCATTGGAAAAAAATCATTAAAAATACAACCCACTAGTGTCCTCCCCATCCCCCGCCTATCAGTTATATTACTATTGGCACTCTCTCCACCTTTTCAATAGCGCTTTGTGTTTGCAAACCAAACACAAAACATTCTAAGAACCACTGCGGACCGTCGGTGGACAGGGACTCTGAAAGGCTGCCTGTCCGAGGGCCGTGCAGGGGTTGGGGAGCAGCGAGCCTTAGCCGTGGAGCTGTTTCTTGAATATCCTGTGCAGTCGAGAGAGATCTCAGGCCTGAGGAGTAAGAGGCTCCTTTGTTGAAAGAGGGTTTTCAAATTTAAATGAGCATTTATTGGGCAAAGATAAGACCAACGGGCCTTTTGAAGAGTTCAAGGCTCCTGGAGAGGAATAGAAAGCTGGAGAGGGGCATCTGAAAACTTGGGAGCTGCTTTGGTGGGGGCCGAGGTGGGTGGTGTGCAGTGGATAGGAGCCCTGGTGTGCGGAGCGTCTGCCTTCTGCCAGCGGAGCCCAGGCTGCTGCTGGATGGTAGCTGGATGGCTTCCTTCTCTCTCGCCTTTTCTTCCTTTCTTCGGTCATGAACTTGGTCTGCCCGATGTTTGTGCTGACTGGGACTGCAGCAGAGCTGGTGCCTGCGTCTTTTAATGTCTCTAATATGTTCTGGCCCGTCGTTGAGAAACCTAGGCAGCAGTCAGGATGCTGATCTTTTCATCTGTCGGCTGCAGTAGAGCCACTGACCACTCCTGTCTTACCTCGGGAGGGAAATAAGGATATTCTTTGCCTTGGCCACCTCAAAGGGAATGAGGGAAAACACTCTGACATATGTGTCGTCGTGATTAATCATCATCTGATTCCAAGAGCAGTGCTCTTTCTGCGTGATCTAATTCCAAAAGCTAAATTAAAACAGTCCTTTTTGGCGTACGTTGTGCTCTGGTACAAATGCAGTATTGAGATATAACAAAGGAGGAGGCGACTCTGACACAGCGATAACCCTGTCTTGTTTTACTTCCTCATGCCTTTTTCCACCTGATGCACCAGAGTGGTGTTCTAACAGTTAAACTGGGTGGAGATCTAGGAACCTACGTGATCAACAAGCAGACTCCAAACAAGCAAATCTGGTTATCTTCACCATCCAGGTATGTCCGGAAGTCACTTTCTCACGGTTTAGCTTGTTTGAAACATGACCTGGTAGAAGTGTCACCCTCGTGTATTAGCACCTATGTAAGGCAACCTTTCCTGAGGTTTTACAGTATGTCTCAGGCTCAGTAGGAAGGTTTACTCTGATGATTATGTGGCTGCTATAAGCAGGTATCGGGATATTAATGAGATGGGAAGTGAAAAATTTTCGGAACCCACCTTGCCATTTTTTCTCTATGAAGCCACCTTTGCTATTACAGCATGTGAACAAGTTGCACTTTGTCTTCAAAGCGCGTTGAAGTTTGGCCTCTGGTCTGTTCTGAGCAGCTCAGTTAAAAGTTAGTTGAATTCCATTTGCAGAACTGGCTGTGTGCTCTGTGGAGGTTGGAGAGTGTTTTAAACTGTACTTCCAGGGCATTCCATGCCTACCTTTTTCATTGATGTGCTTTCAATTTAGCAGAATAAAAGATTGTTCCGGAGGCCTTCTGTGCTGCGTTTCAAGGCCTGAGAATGTGCAGGGAGAGAGGGTCCCTCATCCCTCTAGCTGCTGTTGAAGTGGTTGTGAGAAAGTAAAGGGAGAGACGCCCACAAAGAGCTCTCGGAACAACCTTCCTGGTCCTTCATTAGCACTTCCAAAGAGAACACTCAGACTGTGAATTGGGAAAGGCCCAGATGCAACTAGCATGGAATTCTTTGAAAGCCTCACAGTGTTTGCATTTTTTTTAAGAAAAGTATTTAACTCTTTCTCTGCCTCAGTATTGACATCACTTTTAGGTAGGTAGTATTAACTGTTATGGTGCTGTAATGTGTGATTCTTTGTTCAAACTAAATCAAGCATTAGGCTTCCTTCATCCCGGCCTCATCTAGGAAGAATGTTATCATTCAAGAAAAACCAATTCCAAGGAGTCGCTCATTTCTAGCCAGGTGCTTATTCACAGACTGTCTTGCTTTTAGCTCCAACTTACTTGAAGCTGAGGGAGATTTTACCCTGTGTGGGCCAATTAGCTTGTTCTCTCTGGTCTCAAACAGCTATCTGACCCTTTCTGTGGCCATGCATCAGGGCCGCAGTCTTATCCTTCATCTCCAGAGGAATCAGGGCGAGAAGCTGGGTGGACCAGCTCAAATCCAGCCATCAGCTTTGGGGATCAGTGGCTCTGAAAATAGCAGGCAGAGCACCAGAACCAACTGTGCCGGCTCCACTGAAAGAATTCCCTCATGTTGTATCTTGAGACTGAAAAGTCCTTATCGCATTTGGACACGCCTACCAGCAACAGGATCCTACCTCAGGCATGTTTAGGAAAATAGTCTTCTGGATGATAACAAATTTTGAGAAATCCTAAGTTTTTTGTTTTTTGTTTTTAAATTCACAGTGGGAATCTGGAAAGAAAATATGCCACGCAGCCTTTTACAAATACTATGTTCCTCAAAAAAAAAAATTATTTTCCACTCAGTTTTTCACATTGGCCCAAAATAACCTTTCCTAGGGCTGCTTTTCTGATATTATAGGGCTTTTTATTTTATGGCATGTGGGATCTCGGAGAAGGCGATGGCACCCCATTCCAGTACTCTAGCCTGGAAAATTCCATGGACGGAGGAGCCTGGTAGACTGCAGTCCCTGGCGCTGCAAAGAGTCAGACATGACTGAGCCACTCCACTTTCACTTTTCCCTTTCATGCATTGGAGAAGGCAATGGCAACCCACTCCAGTGTTCTTGCCTGGAGAATCCCAGGGATGGGGGAGTCTGATGGGCTGCTGTCTATGGGGTCACACAGAGTCGGAGACTACTGAAGTGACTTAGCAGGAGCAGCAGCAGCAGCATGTGAGATCTTAGTTCCCCAAGCAGGGATCAAACCCATGCCCCTGCATTAGAAGAACAGTGTCTTAATCCCTGAACTGCCAGAGAAGTCCTGGGGCTCCTTAATTGACAGCATTTCAGGTCAGAAGGAACACTGGCTTTGCCTCAATACCTTGCTTGAGGATGTTAAAGGATGGAATAAAGGAGAGGTTGGGTGGACAGCTGGGTTCCGTGGCTGAGCACAGACTCCTGGGCAGGGTGGAGGTGCCTGGACGTTCTCTTGCTTGCCTGGTATCCTGGCAGCAAATCAGAGTCCAGAGCCAAGAAAACGCTCTCTGGCTTTGGTCCAGGTTATTATGCCTCTATGTGTTTGGCTGTTTGTACATGGTAAAAGCCCAGTGCTTTTGGTTTGTCCCTTTTATCCCAGTAAGAAAGTACCTTTGGTTAATAATACAGAAATCCTTGATGTTTTCATAACCCTCAAAAGATGCTTCCCTTCTGAACTTTCCTCCTCCCTGGCAAAGCTGTCCCAATCCTGCACTTTGGAGAAGCTCCCGTGAGCGCAGTTGGACTTGGCAGCCCTTTGCTTCCCGTGGGCTCCCAGTGTCCTCTGCTCCTTCCTCCATCAAGGCGTCACCCTGCAGTGCCATCCGTTGCTGGCACATCCCCTCCTCCATTAGACCCGGAGGAAGTGGAATTAATGGGCACAGGTTGTGTTGGTCTGGAATAATAAGACACTGTGAAACCTAGTCACACTGGGCCACATGGACACAGTGTTCCCAGCATGAAGTACATGGGCTGTTCTTGTTCACTAGATGAGCTTGAGATGGATGAACTAGCCCATCAGACTCTCACCTTCATGGATTTCAAACTGAATTAAGCAATTGTTTTTAAAAAGATCAGTAGAGACAGTTACCAGGAGCTGGGAAGAGGAGTGAATACAGAGTAACTGCTTAATGGATGTGGAATTTCCTTTGGGTGATGAAAATGTTTTGAAACTAGATAGAGATAGTGGATGCCCAGTGTTATGAAATGTACTGAAATGATGATAACAACACAGGTGAGGGGCAGATCATGCCAGCAGTGCATGAATGGCCATCATCCAAGAGACAACTGCCCTGATATTTCACATGGGCACATGACTACACGCGGACATCACCAGATGGTCGACACCGAAATCAGACTGACTATATTCTCTGCAGCCAAAGATGGAGAAGCTCTATACAGTCAGCAGAAACAAGACCGGAAGCTGACTATAGCTCGTATCATGAACTCCTTATTGCCAAATTCAGACTGAAATTGAAGAAAGTGGAGAAAACCACTAGACCATTCAGGTATGACCTAAATCAAATCCTTTATGACTATACAGTGGAAGTGAGAAATAGATTTAAGGGACTAGATCTGATGGACAGAATGCCTGAAGAACTATGGATGGAGGTTCATGACATTGTATAGGAGACAGGAATCAAGACCATCCCCAAGAAAAACAAATGCAAAAAAGCAAAATGGATGTCTGAAGAGGCCTTACAAATGCTGTGAAAAGACACAAAGTGAAAAGCAAAGGGGAAGAGGAAAGATAATTCCATTTGAATGCAGAGTTCCAAAGAATAGCAAGGAAAGATAAGAAACCCTTCCTCAGCGTCAATGCAAAGAAATCCAGGAAAACAATAGAATGGGAAAGACTAGGGATCTCTTGAAGAAAATTAGAGATACCAAGGGAACATTTCATGCAAAGATGGGCTCAATAAAGGAAACAAATGGTATGAACCTGACAGAAGCAGAAGATATTAAGAAGAGGTGACAAGAATACAAAAAAGAACTGTACAAAAAAAATCTTCACGACCCAGATAACCATGATGGTGTGATCACTCACCTAAAGCCAGACATCCTGGAATGTGAAGTCAAGTGGGCCTTAGAAAGCGTCACTATGAACAAAGCTAGTGGAGGTAATGGAATTCCAGTTGAGCTGTTTCAAATCCTGAAAGATGATGCTGTGAAAGTGCTCCACGCAGTATGTCAGCAAATTTGGAAAACTCAGCAGTGGCCACAGGACTGGAAAAGGTCAGTTTTCATTCCAGTCCCAAAGAAAGGCAATGCGAAAGAATGCTCAAACTACCACACAATTGCACTCATTTCACAGGCTAGTAAAGTAATGCTTAAAATTCTCCAAGCCAGGCTTCAGCAATACATGAACCGTGAACTCCCTGATATTCAAGCTGATTTTAGAAAAGGCAGAGGAACCAGAGATCAAATTGCCAACATCCACTGGATCATCATAAAAGCAAGAGAGTTCCAGAAAAACATTTATTTCTGCTTTATTGACTATGCCGAAGCCTTTGACTGTGTGGATCACAATAAACTGTGGAAAATTCTGAAAGAGATGGGAATACCAGGCCACCTGATCTGCCTCTTGAGAAACCTGTATAGAGGTTAGGAAGCAACAGTTAGAACTGGACATGGAACAACAGACTGGCTCCAAATAGGAAAAGGAGTACATCAAGGCTATATATTGTCACCCTGCTTATTTAACTTATATGCAGAGTACATCATGAGAAATGCTGGACTGGAAGAAACACAAGCTGGAATCAAGATTGCCGGGAGAAATATCAATAACCTCAGATATGCAGATGACACCACCCTTATGGCAGAAAGTGAAGAGGAACTAAAAAGCCTCTTGATGAAAGTGAAAGAGTAGAGTGAAAAAGTTGGTGTAAAGCTCAACATTCAGAAAATGAAGATCACAGCATCCGGTCCCATCACTTCATGGCAGATAGATGTGGAAACAGTGCTGACTTTATTTTTCTGGGCTCCAAAATCACCGCAGATGGTGACCGCAGCCATGAAATTAAAAGATGCTTACTCCTTGGAAGAAAAGTTATGACCAACCTAGACAGCATATTAAAAAGCAGAGACACTACTTTGCCCACAAAGGTCTGTCTAGTCAAGGCTATGGTTTTTCTAGTGGTTATGTATGGATGTGAGAGTTAGACTATAAAGAAAGCTGAGTGCCGAAGAATTGATGCTTTTAAACTGTGGTGTTGGAGAAGACTCTTGAGACTCCCTTGGTCTGCAAGGAGATACAACCAGTCCATCCTAAAGGAGATCAGTCCTGGGTGTTCACCGAAAGGACTGATGTTGAAGCTGAAACTCCAGTACTTTGGCCACCTAATGCGAAGAGCTGACTCATTGGAAAAGACCCTGATGCTGGAAAGATTGAGGGCAGTAGGAGACGGGGACAACAGAGGATGAGATGGTTGGATGGCATCATCAACTCGATGGACATGGGTTTGGGTGGTCTCCGGAGTTGGTGATGGACAGGGAGGCCTGGCATGCTGCACTTCATGGGATCACAAAGAGTTGGACACAACTGAGCTACTGAACTGTGGAACTGTCTGTGATATTTCAGGTTATCATATGTGACTTAGGAAAAGCAAAAGATCAGAATATGATAGAGACTCATCAATAGTGTTGAAATGTTTTCAGGTCTTGAGCATTGTTCTATGAATTGTTCATCTTGAGAATTGTTCTGTTCTCGAGGATAATGATGTAATTCTGCTTTATTTTTAATTAGAGTTGATTTTATAATTTTGTGTTCCGTTTCAGGCGTACAGCAAGATGACTCAGTTATATTAAATCAAGCCTAAGACAAGAAGTCAAATACATGCTTGTTTATTCCCTTTTAGATCTTCACTACAATTTCTTGGTGACAGTTTCTTTGGAAGCGCAGTTGCCGTGAACTTACTCTGACTGTGTTTCGTCTTGCAGTGGCCCCAAGCGATACGACTGGACTGGGAGAAACTGGGTATATTCCCACGATGGCGTGTCCCTCCATGAGTTGCTGGCCACGGAGCTGACTCAAGCCTTAAAGACCAAGCTGGATTTATCTGCTCTGGCCTACTCTGGAAAAGACACGTCCTGCCCAGCCCAATGCTAAAGACATAAAAAGCTCTAAAACCAAGACCCCAGCCTTGTTCTGCAGCTGAATGGCTAGCTTTTTCCATTCCTGCCTTTGAGGACAGTTGTACTGTATGTAACAGCTCTGTTGAAAAGACTGTGTCGCCTTCCACCCTGCCTCCTGAGTTTAGATTTTTAATTTCTGATTTCCTCCCTCATGTGATAGCCTTTATGTTTCATAATGTCTGTATGCCCATACCTTTATATATATCCTCACAACTAAGAAAAACAAGAAGGATAAGTTCTAGGAGGAGAAATAAATGGGCTTGACCATTCATTCTTTGAAGGGCTTTCTACAAAAACTCATGAAGAGTATTTGGCCAATCTCATCATGCTATCTCAAAATGAGACTTCTTAAAGGGAAGCCTAAAATGTTCCTCCTCCTCTTGAAAGTAAACACGTCTAAGCCCTTTAGTACTGAAGCATCAGTGGCAGCTCGGGAACTGTCAAACGAAGACTATTTTCTCTTTATGTTTTGTGACCCAGCGTGTGATGGGGCAACGCAGGAAGTGTCTTCCATATGTGCATATATATGTACATATACATTTATATATATGTATACATATTTTTTTAAGGATCAGTATAGAATAAGCTACTGAAACACAGGTCTGAGTATGCAAAAAGTCTCCCAAAGACCAGGGGGCGGGGAGCCATCTCCCTAAGGAAATGCCAAGGAGGTGCTTGGCAAACTGTGAAAGCCCACATAAATGAAAAGATGTTGGTATAGCAGAATAAAACTTAACTCTCAAGTTTTAGGTTGTGAGTAATTTTTTAACTCCACACCCCTTTCCTGTTTCCCCATTTCTATTCCCCTCCTACCTTAAAAGAACCTAATTATAAGAATGTGATCACTAAGCAAATGAAACTAACTCCTGAGCTTTGCTCTCCTGAATGTACACCATGCTTTGTCTAACCTGTTTGTTTCTTTTCTTAGGTAAAAAGAAGTCAGACTAGCTCTCTACACCCAAAAGTTCCCCCAAAGCAATCCTGCAGGCCGATCACTCAGGCAAGGTAACTCTGACAAGAAAGCCAGGCAGTCTGCACTCAGTGGCGATGCAGAGCCCAGCCTCCTGCCTCGGTGATTCACTGAGCTGCTTCCCCCCGCCCCATTTTTCCCATTAAAACTGTCCTGGCTGAGCAGAATCTTGGGAGTTAATTTCCGGACACAGATCCACTATCTCCCCAGACTGCCAGCTCTTCTAATTAAAGCACCTTTCTTTTCTTTAAAAACAAACAAACAGAAATATCTTGGTGTTAGTGAAAGAAACCCTGGTCCTACACCTCGTTTAGTTGCTGAGACTTGGCTCAGCCCCAAAAGCAGTCCAGTGCCTGTCTCTGGGCAAGTTTCTCAAACTCTCTGGACCTCTGTTTCCCCACCTTAACAGAGAGGATAAAACTGGATAGAACAGAGTCAGTTCCCAAGTCAGACATGCAGTAGTCCCATCAGGCAACTTTCCAGGCTAGCTTTAATTCCCTCTAGCAGAGAAGACAATGGACTCTATAAGCTCCAGAGTGAGTATATGGTTCTGGGTTTAAGTCCACTTGAATTTCAGTTGAATTCATGTTCAGATAATCATCTTTTACTGTGCCATTACTGGCTAAGCCTGTGCTGAAGGCAGAATGTTTAGGTGTTGATCTCTAACCCCCAATCACAGGCCTCATAAATGAGATTAGTGCTCTTTTACGAGAGACCCCAGGGAGCTGTCTTGTCCCTTGCAACGTGCGCAGACACAGGGAGAAGATGGCTGTCTGTGAACTAGGAAGCAGGTCTTCACCTGCCACCCAGTCTGCTCTTGATCATGGACTTCCTGGCCCCCAGAACTATGAAATAAATCTTCATGAGCCATCCAGTCTCTGGTATTATTACCACAGCCTTGGTGGACTAAGACAGCCTGCTACACCATCTGAATTTTTACAGCCTTGCGTTTTACACATGTAGAAACCAGGGCTTGGGAACATTAAAACTCACTCAAAGTTAGGCTCCTTTTCTGCTACGCCCTTACTAAAGAAGGATTTATTAGTGACTAGTCTATGCAAATATGTAGCAAAGACTTTTTGCATTGGGAAAACAAAAAAACATTCTTTGTGGGGGAAAAAAAAAACCTCATAACAATAGAACAATACAGACAAATGCTAAATGAGTATTTAAAATACAGTTTTTCTTTAAAAATAAGTTATCTTTTAGTCCAGTGAAAATTTTTAAGCGGGGTAAGTCAGTGCCAGTGAAAAAATAAATAGTGTGTTTGAGTGCATCTTGGTATACACTTGTATCTTTCTCTTGCTTCTAATGAAAGATTCATTGTTCTTCATTTACCTGGAACTATAAGTTGTACTCTCTCTCTGGGAAACAACATAAAATTTAGGTAACAGGAAATGAGGTAACAAGAAAATAGAAATTAAGGACTGTGCTCTTAATGCTTTTCCTTGCACATCCTTTCAGACCTGTTTACTTTTACTTCACGTACAGTTCTAACTGGTTTAATTATTTAGATCCTAAGACTCTGGCAGATTGCCATTTAAGGCCTTGAAAAGACTGCAAGCACAAGAACAGAATGGGGGCAGGAATAAAAATCACTGACCAGCAGACTGGAAAAGCTCCAGGACACGGGCCAGTGCCCCTCATCCCTCAGACCCTGGGAGCACCATCTCCTATTGCATCACCCATACAAAAGACGAATTCTAGACTTCCCTGGTGGCCCAGTAGTTAAGAATGCCAATGTAGGGGACACAAGATCTCTGGCTTTGGAAGATTCCACATGCCTCAGGGCAACTAAACCCACAAGGCAGAATTCCTAAAGCCCAAGCTCCCTAGGGCAAGTGCTCCACAAGAGTCTTCGTTCAGTTGCTCAGTCCTGTCTGATCTTTGCGATCCCATGGACTGCAGCACGCCAGGCATCCCTGTCCTTCACCATCTCCCTGAGTTTGCTCAAACTCATGTCCACTGAGTAGGTGATGCCATCCAACCACTCATCCTCTGTCGTCTCCTTTTCCTCCTGGCTTCAGTCTTTCCCAGCATCAGGGAAAGACCCTGAAAAGTCTAATGAGTCAGCTCTTCATATCAAGAGAGGCTACCACAATGAGAAGCCCATGCACCATAGCTAGAGGAGCCCCTGGTCTCTGCTACTAGAGAAAGCCCACGTGCAGCAAACAAGACCCAGCACAACCAAAAACAAATAGATAATAAAAATGTTTTAAAAAGTTAAGGATAATAAAGATACAAAGCAAAAAAAAAAAAGTTAAGGATGGATTCTCAGGAACACATTGTAAATGTTCAGTATAAGTTCAAGGGGGAGAAAGAAAATACATTACATAATTTTAGAAAGCTTTCTCTTACGTCTTTCTTCCTGAGTGAATAGACCCTTTGCCACCGGAAAATAAAACTATCCAGAATGATTTATTTACCTCTTTCTGAAGATACAGAGACACACTGGGGTATGTAAAAGAATTTTTTTTTTAATCAAAGTTTAAAAAACTTTATCCAAAGTCTGCAACTTATTTGTTTGTTGACACGAGCCTCAGTTTTCTGGTCTGCAAAATGGGGACTCTAACCTGTGACACCTGGGCTACATGCAAAGCAAATGCATGGCAAACACATGGCACAACAAAATCGTATTTATAAATGTGAGGTTTTCCCAGGACTTCCCTGGCGGTCCAGTGGCTAAGACTCTGCGCTTCCAATGCAGAGGGCCTGGGGTGTGATCCCTGGTCAGGGAAACAGGCCCCATGTGCTGCAACTAAGAATTTAAATGCTGCAACAAAAAATCCTGCATATTGCAACCAAAGATTTCACATGCCACTATGAAGACTGAATATTCCACACGTGGTAACTAAGACCTAGTTCAGCCAAATTAATTACTTATTTTTTTTAATAATAAAAATTTCAGAAATAATAATTAAAAGATAAATAAATTTGAGATTTTTCTCCAAAGTAATGATTTATGACTGAGAGGTCCAGCATGGTCGGGCATGTTTGGGCATGTCACGACGAAAAGCCCCAGAAAAGTGTCCTGGAAGGTCCCGGCTGTTAGCCACTGCCCAAACAGGAACCGGAAGCGGACCAAACTTCCGGGAACCAACCCCATGGCCTGGCTCAATCAAGTGCCAATCACCACTACAACCCGCACTTCCTACCTTATGTGGGAGGACCTGGCTTGACCCCCAGCCCTGACTATAAAACCCCCTCCAAACTCCCATACCTCGCAGACTCCCTTCCATTGCCCGCTCGCCCCTGGGAGTCTGCCCGAGAGTGACCGCCCAATAAAGGTTTCCATCGACGGTCCTTAGAGGTGGCTTTTTCTTCCCTCGGCATTTCTAACAGTCATAATATTACAAATTTTCCCTCATAGCTCAGTTGGTAAAGAATCTGCCTGCAGTGCAGGAGACCAGGGTTCTATTCCTGGGTTGGGAAAATCCCCTGAAGAAGAGAATGACAACCCACTCCAGTATTTTTGCCTTAAGAATCCCATGGACAGAGGAGCCTGGGAGGCTATAGTCCATGGGGTCACAAGAGTCAGACATGACTTAATGACTAAACCATCAATCACCAGAGGTTTTGTGAAAACTTTTTATATAATTTTCCCCTATCATATAAAGTGCTCAGATCCAGTAATATGGAAAATGCTATGTCACCAAATATTTAGAAGCCAATATGCAAATGTCTCTATTTTTTAAAATTTCCCCAGTATCCCAAAGGTCAATGCCTATTCAAGATCACTGCAGATGGTGACTGCAGCCATGAAATTAAAAGATGCTCGCTCCTTGGAAGAAAAACTATGACAAACCTAGACAGCATATTAAAAAGCAGAGACATTGCTTTGCCAGACAGACTACGGGGTAAATCCCTTCGGCTTTGGGACCCGCCATCCCAAGAGACCACTTCCTAGGGCCCGTAACCTGTGTGCACTTACTGGGCCCTCCCACGGCAGCTTCCTGCCTGTCTCCGGTTCTCGGCTCGTGAGGGAGATGTCCCAAGCAGCTGAGTAAACCTCCGGCTTAAGCCTTATCCGGTCCCCAGCTCGTGAGGGAGACGTCCCAAACGGCTGACTGGACCCCGGCCTCTGAGGCCCCACCGGCCCCCTGACACACCCGGAGACATTCGGACAACAGGGGTGACCTCCACGTGGTCGCCATGTGATCAACGGTTTCCAAACCCAAACCCAACTGGTCCACTCCCTTAGAATGTTTATTGGCTAATCTACAGACCTTAACGGCTAACAGGCTACATTCGCCCCAAGCAGCTTACCTATTTGTGCTCACAGGCCTGGCCACAATATCCTCTAGATAACGGCTCTCACTGGCCAGCCACAGGGACGTTAGACTTTGACGTCCTCCGTGATTTAGATAATTACTGCTGGAGAACGGGAAAATGGTCTGAGGTCCCCTAGTTCAGGCCTTTTGGACGTTGCGCTCTCACCCCACCCTGTGCACCATGTGCACTCCCAGCCTCCCACCCTTAACCCTATCCTGCACCCTCCCCCTCCCCCTGTTACCCCCTCTCCCTCTCCAGTTAGCTCCCACACCCGCTCTCACAGCAACCCTCCAGAGGCCTCTCCTCCCCCTCCCCCGGCCCCGTTGTTCCCTCTGGGACAGGTGGCCGGGGCTGAGGGTCTAGCCCAAGTCCATGTCCCCTTTTCTCTCCAAGACTTAGCACAGATTGAGACCAAACTGGGATCCTTCTCCTCCAACCCCACTCAGTACATTAAGCAGTTCACTGGTCTGACCCGCCCTTATGCCTTAACATGGCAGGACATATATGTCATCCTGGGGTCTACCACCACCCCCGAAGAAAGGCAGGCCATTTGGACGGCAGCCAAGGCTCAGGCCAACCAACGACACTTTGCCAACCCCTCCCCCAGGAGCTCAGGTGGTTCCTGACACCGACTCTGACTGGAACTACCAGGCAGGGGGTGGTGGCCAGCTGCGGGTACGCTATATGATAGAGTGCATCCTCAGTGGGATGGAGGTGTCCTCTCATAAGGTTGTAAACCTCCTCAAACTAGATGAGGTGACTCAGGGGCCTGACGAAAACCCAGCCATGTTCCTTAATCAGCTGACTGAAGCCCTCATTCAATACACCAGGCTGTCCCCTGAGTCCCCCATCGGGGTGGCCACCTTGGCCAAACGTTTTATCTCCCAATCCACACCTGACATCCAGAAAAAGGTGGCCAAGGCGGAGGACGGCCCTCAGACCCCTATTCGAGACCTGCTAAAAATGGCCTTTAAGGTTTACAACGCCCATCAGGAAACTGCTGAGGCCAGCCGAAAGGCAAGTCTCAAGCAAAAGGCCAAATTTCAGGCGAACCTCCTAAATCAACAAACCCAGGCCTTGGTAGCATCCCTGCGGCTGGCAGTGGGCTCGGGGCCCCAAAACCCCCCTCCAGGGTCCTGCTTTAAGTGTGGCCAGGAAGGACACTGGGCTAAGATGTGTCCCACTCTGTGGCCTCCCTCCAAGCCATATCCAAGATGCAAACAAGGAGGACACTGGGCTAGTGATTGTCCCCAGGCCTCTCGGGCCCCGACCTCTAGGGGCCGGGGACCAGAGTGCTCTACAGAGACCTCCTGCCCTCCGGCCTTGGAGCTGCTGAGCTTCGACGATGACTGACGCTGCCCAGACTCGGGGACCCTGATAACCCAAGCCGAGCCCAGGGTAACACTCCAGGTAGCGGGTAAGTCCATCAACTTTCTGGTTGATACGGGGGCTACCTATTCGGTCCTTCCCTCTTTCGGGGGCACTCTACGTCCTTCCCAGGTTTCAGTTATGGGAACTGACGGCTGACCCTCATGCCCGCTCCAAATCCAACCACTATCCTGTCAACTAGACTCCTGCCTGTTTGCCTACTCCTTTTTAGTCACCCCCTCCTGCTCTACTCCTCTAGTGGGAAGAGATACACTTGCTAAGCTGAAGGCCACTCTTCACCTGACTCCAGGATCGGCTCCCACGTCAGGGGCCTTCCTAATGCTACCTGCTGACCCTCCAACCTCTTTCGTTAATCCTGAGGTCTGGGACACCCGAGTTCCGGTGGTGGCTCAGCACCACCCTCCAGTCCTCATCCGGCTAAGGGACCCCACCTGTTTCCCAGCCCGGCCCGTTTCCCTTGTCTACCTGTAACCTCAGGGGGCTAAAACCCATCATCGACCACCTCATGGGGCAGGGCCTCCTGATCCCCACGACTTCCCCTGCAACACACCTATCCTTCCTGTTTGGAAGGCCTCGGGAGACTACCGACTGGTGCAGGATCTCCGCCTGATTAACGTGGCAGTGGTCCCTGCCCATCCACTTGTCCCTAACCCCTACACCCTCCTTTCTTCTATACCTCCTAAAATCTCTCATTTCACCGTTATTGACCTCAAAGCTGCCTTTTTTACCATCCCACTTCACCCCGACTGCCAATTCCTCTTTGCTTTCACCTGGACTGACCCTGACACCCAGCTGACCACACAACTCACAGGGACTGTACTCCCTCAGGGGTTCAGAGACAGTCCCCACTACTTCAGGCAGGCCCTGTCCCGGGACCTGACCAGATGCTCGCTTCACCCTAGCACCCTCCTCCAATATGTAGACGACCTGCTCCTTTGCAGCCCCTCGGAAGAAACCTCCCGACAACATACTGCAACTCTCCTTAATTTCCTTGGTTCTCAGGGCTACAGAGCCTCGCAATCTAAGGCTCAACTAACTCAGACTTCTGTTGTCTATCTAGGCCTCTAAATCACTCCCACCACTAAGGCCCTGACAGCAGACCGGTATAGCCTCCTCAGGTCTATCTGCCCTCCGGCCAACGGAGACCAGATACTGTCCTTAGGACTGACGGGATTCTTCCGACACTGGGTCCCAAATTATGCCACCCTGGCCAAACCCCTATATGCTGCTGCTAAAGAGACTCCCACAGGACCGCTATCTTCCCCCACCGAAGTGACTCAGGCCTTTCACGCTTTATGCTCAACCCTACTGGCTGCACCCCCTCTCTTTCTCCCAAATCCCAACTACCCACACCATCTATCTGCTGATGAAAAGGGAGGGATAGCCTTTGGTGCCTTAGTGCAGCCAGTTGGCTCCGAACTGCTACCTATTGCTTACATATCCAAACAACTTGACCCCACAGGCAGGGGATGGTTCCCCTGCCTGCAGGCACTGGCAGCGGTGACAACATTGTACGCTGATGCTAAAAAGCTGATTCATGGCAGCCCCTGACCATCTTCTCACGTCATCGTCTTGGCGACCTTTTAGCCTCTAAATTTCTCTCTGACCTCAGCGAGTCTAGGCTCCAGCAGTTTCACCTGGTGTTTCTGGATAATCCACAGGTCTCTGTGGGTCGTTCTCCACAATTAAACCTGCTTTCCTCATTACCCTCCCTCCCCCTCTCCTCACCATGGATATAGGCATGTCTCAACACACATATGTCAAGCTCTCCCAACAGATGATCTCCAACACCATGCTGGAGCTCCAGAGCCAAATCGACTCCCTGGCAGAAGTGGTCCTCCAGAACCGACGAGGCCTGGATCTGTTAACTGCCAAGGAAGGAGGGATCCGCCTATTCCTGCAAGAGCGATGCTGCTTTTACGCAGACGCCTGCAGGAAATGGTGCAAGCAACAATGGGCAACTGATGATCGCAGCTTAAACCTGCCTGAACCAGGAGGATGCGACTGAGGTCCCCTAAATGACCCTCACCCTGGTTCCCCTGACGCCCTTACTCCTGGCCACACCCTACCCCTCGTCGCCCCTGTTCAGCAGGAAGTAGCCAGAGAGAACCGGCGCCCCTTGTCCTATATCAAAAAGGCCAGGATGAGAGGTCGAGCATGGTCGGGCATGTTCAGGCATGTTCGAGCATGTTCGGGCATGTCGTGACGAAAAGCCCCAGAAAAGTGTCGTGGAAGGTCCCAGCAGTTGGCCACCGCCCAAACAGGAACCGGAAGCGGACCAAACTTCCAGGAACCAACCCCATGGCCTGGCTCAATCAAGTGCCAATCACCACTACAGCCCGCACTTCCTACCTTATGTGGGAGGACCTGGCTTGAACGCCAGCCCTGACTATAAAACCCCCTCCAAACTCCCATACCTCGCAGACTCCTTTCCCTTGCCGCACCCCCCTCAGGAGTCTGCCGGAGAGCGACCGCCCAACAAAAGTTTCCATTGACGGTCCTTAGAGGTGGCTTTTTCTTCCCGCCACGTTTCTAACAATGACATCTTGTCCTCCTCTCAACCTCAAACAGTTAAAACAATTTTGGTTATGTTGGTGATGGATTCTGAATTGCCTACAACACTTTTTCTTGACCCCTATGGTACTTATATTTCACTCCATCTTCTGCATAGCTTCTAAAACTAATAAGCCATCCTTATGTCTGATAGTTTGTATTAAACAATAGGTTTACAATATGTTTCTCAAGCTACACTTGACCCCATATTCTAAAAAGCCTCACTGCTACTACTAATGATAGAACCTTGTTCATGAATGTAAAGTTTGTATGGATTGGCTCAAAAAGGTTGCCAAAGAAAGCATACCTTCCAGTTCACACTGAGATTAAAGTAATTTTAGGTCATATCCGTTGAATTCTTGGCATGGATTTATCTTTTGAAAATAAAAATAGCTACATACCAGAAGAGGAAGGAGAGGCAGGTGTGAAATTTCATATAAATTCTCCTTGCTATTCAAAACTATGACTTCATGACTGTCTTTTAGCATATAACTACTGTTAAAGTAAGAAATGAGTTCAAATTTTTGGTTTTACCTAGTCATGACATTTTAAATATCCTAACTAATGGCCCCTTGGAAATTTGAAAAACTGACCTCATGTATATCCTGATGTTTGCTCCAGAAACAATCTGAGCTCACATGATCCATTTTCTCTGGATATATTATTTAAGATAAAATGTTTAAACTTTCAACAAACTGGGGGTAGGATAAATGTACCTCAACATAATAAAGGCCATATATGACAAGCCCACAGCTAACATACTCATGAGAGCTCTTAAGATAAGGATCAAGACAAGGATGCCCACTCTCACCACTTTAATTCAACATAATATTAGAAGTCTAGTCAGAACAATTAGGCAAGGAAAAACAAAAGGCACCTGAATCAGAAAAGAAGTAAAGCTGTCACTGTTTGCAGATGGCTTGATACTATATACACAAAACCCTAAAGACTCCACCAAAAAACTGTTAGAACTAATATACCATTTCATTAAAGCTGCATGGTACAAAGTCATAAAAAAATCAAGACAAACAATGAAATATCAGAAAGAGAAATTAGGAAAGCAAGCCCATTTATAATTACATCAAATAAATAAATAAAATGCTTAGGAATAAACTGAACCAAGGTGAAAAACCTGAAACTGAAAACTATGACACTGATGAAACAAATTGGAGAAGATACACATACATGACAACTTATTTTATGTTCATGGATTGGATGAATTCAGCTCAGTCATATCCGACTCTGCAACCCCATGGACTGTAGCACGCCAGGCCTCCTGGAGTTTACTCAAACTCATGTCCATTGAGTCAGAGATGGCATCCAACCGTCTCATCCTCCACTGTCCCCTTCTCCTGCATTCAATCTTTCCCAGCATCCGGGTCTTTTCCAATGAGTCAGTTCTTTGCATCAGGTAGACAAAGTATTGGAGTTTCAGCTTCAGCATCAATCCTTCCAATGAATATTCAGGACTGATCTCCTTTAGGATGGACTGGTTGGATCTCCTTGCTGTCCAAGGGATTCTCAAGAGTCTTCTCCAACACCACAATTCAAAAGCGTCAATTCTTTGGATTAATTAATACTATTAAAATGTCCGTAATACTCAAAGTGACCTACAGGTTCAATGCAATCCCTATCAAAATTCCAACAGCATTTTCACACAAATAGAATAAACAACTCTTAAATTTGTATGGAACCACAAAAGACCCTGAGTAGCCAAAGTAATCTTAAGTAAAAAGAACAAAGCAAGAGGCATAACACTTCCTAATTTCAAACTATATTAGAAAGCAGTCAAAATAGTATAGTACTGATATAACATAGACACATAGATGAATGGAACATCATCTATGTGAGAGCCCAGAAATAAACCAGCACTTACACGGTCAACTAATTTACAAGAAAGGACTCAAGAACATATAATAGGAAAAGGAGAGTCTCTTCAATAAATGGTATTGGAAAAAGTGGACAATCACATGCAGAAGAACAAAAGCATACCACTGTCTTATACCATACACAAAAGCAACTCAAAATGGATTAAACAGAAATTAAGACTTCAAACTATAAGACTCCTAGAAGAAAACATAGGCAGTAAACTCCTTGACATTAATCTTGGTGATGATTTTTTTGGATTTGACACTAAAAGAAAGGTAACAAAAGTAAAACTAAGCAAGTGGGCCAAAACCTTCACCTTAAATACCATCTTCAGCTTAAGACATAAAGGATGTTGGGTGTAGTGTTTTGGGATTTCGAAGGGGAGGAAAGCAATTCACATGGAAATGATAGAAAAGCCAGTATTTTAAGGGGCAAGCACAGACAATGGGACAAAGACAGGAATTACAACATGGACTGCTAGGCTCCTCCTTGCCTACCACACCTGGTTCTTATAAAACTACAGTTTTTTATAGTGATAGTTTCATTCCTAGAACAGGCTCTCTATAAATTATTTTAGGCAGTTAGGAATTCTTCCTGAGGTTTTCAGCCAAGGAGACACATTTGGGGTGACAGATTTTGCCCCCTTACATCTTCAAATTTCTCATCTGTTCTTCTAACTGTCCATTCATCTTCTCTAAAAATCATTTACTTTTCTCTAAACTGGCTTCTTTCTCTAAACCGACTCAGCTGGTAAAGAATCCGCCTGCAATGTGGGAGACCTGGGTTCGATCCCTGGGTTGGGAAGATCCCCTGGTGAAGGGATCAGCTACCCACTCCAGTATTCTGGCCTGGAGAAATCCATTGACTGTATAGTCCCTGGGGTCACAAAGAGTCAGGCATGACTGAACGACTTTCACCTCACTTTCTCTAAATAGCGTACATCCTTCTCCCCCGCCCAATAAAGTTGTTTTATAAACTCTCAAATAGCACTGCTGTGGGGGTATTCATTTCTTCTTGTGATGCTTCTGTGCACATGATGCTAAAAATTAATAAACTTGTTTACCTTTTCTCTTGTTTATCTGTCTGTTGTCAGTTTTTCATAGACCCTAGGGAAAAAACCCTAGGTTTTTCTTGAACCTAGGATGACACAAGGAAAGTCTTTCCTCACCTATATCAGTTTCATTCAGGGTAGTTGTTGTCGTGGTCCGGGCACGGGTTGGAAAAGAATTTCCAGACAGGAGACAGAATGAGAGAGAAATAAAGTTTATTAGAGTGGGAGACGCTGTTAGAACAGTGAACCAGCTCAAGGGAGAACCAACATTGAACAGAGGTCCTTATTGCACTTTTATACCCAGGGTACAAGAAGTGGGATGAGGGTCTTGCAGGTCATTTGCTGATTGGATGAGGCATGTATACTGGGGGAAGAGTAGGGCAAATACCTTCTCCCTGTG
Source organism: Madoqua kirkii (assembly GCA_006408675.1). Lineage (NCBI taxonomy): Eukaryota > Metazoa > Chordata > Mammalia > Artiodactyla > Bovidae > Madoqua > Madoqua kirkii. Next base: position 51,871 of record SJYC01019341.1, read on the forward strand.
GGGTAGGAGGGGAGACAGGTTGTACTGTTCCATTAATAGTTACAACATGGGGGAGGGAAGGACGATAAGGGTCTGGTTTTTCTGTTCCTGCATTCCAAGATCCTCCTTGGTTTTATCTGCTCTTTTGTCCTTAGGTCATCACAGTTATGAAACCTTTTATCTCAGACTGAGTCTTGAACCCATGTGGCCAGGACTTGAACCCTCCCCAAACCCTGCTAGGGACTCAGCCAAAATCCATGGTCTTCCAACTGAGATCACAGACCTTCTTTTAGGATCTAATGAACCTCTGGTTCTTGATGTCTCATCAAGAATTCAGTGAGAGATAAAGTGATAGGTAAGGAGATTTATTTAAAGACAAACACACTCCACAGAGTGTGGCCTATTGTAGGTGGCGAGTGTGACCTTGAAGTGTGGTACAGTTAGCTTTTATGGGCTGGACAATTTCATATGCTAATGAGTGAGAGGATTAGCCTAACCATTTTGGGAAAAGGGTGAAGATTTCCAGGACTTGGGTCACTGCCTACTTAAAATTCTTAAAGAGATAGGAATACTAGACCACCTTACGTGCCTCCTTAGAAAACTGTATGCAGGACAAGAAGCAACAGTTAGAAGCAGACATGGAACAACAGATTGGCTCCAAATTGGGAAAGGAGTACGTCAAGGCTGTATATTGTCATTCTGGTTATTTAACTTCTATGCAGAGTACATCATGCAAAATGCTGGGCTGGATGAAGCACAAGCTGGAACCAAGATTTCTGGGAGAAATAGCAACAACCTCAGACATGCAGATGATACCACTTTAATGGTAGAAAGTGAAGAGGAACCAAAGAACCTCTTGATAAAGGTGAAAGAGGATAGTGAAAAAGCTGGCTTAAAACCCAACATTCAAAAATGAAGATATGGCATCTGATCCCATCACTTCATGGCAAATAGATGGGGGAAAAGTAGAAACAGTGACAGATTTCATTTTCTTGGCCTCCAAAATCACTGCAGATGGTGACTAGAGCCACAAGATGAACAGACATTTTCTCCTTGGAAGAAAAGCTATGACAAATCTACATAGCATATTAAAAAGCAGTGGCATCACTTTATCTACAAAGGGCTATATAGACAAAGCTACGGTTTTTCCAGTTGTCAGGTACAGATGGAGAGCTGGACCATAAAGAAGGCTGAGCGCTGAAGAACTGATGCTTTTGAACTGTGGTGTTAGGGAAGACTCCTGAGAGTCCCTCAGACTGCAAAGAGATCAAACCAGTCCATCCTAAAGGAAATCAGTCCTGAATATTCATTGGAAGGACTGATGCTGAACCTGAAGTTCCAATACTTTGGCCCCCTGATGCAAAGAGCTGACTCAGTACCTGGTGCTGGGAAAGGTCAGGAGGAGAAGGGATAGCAGAGGATGAGATGGTTGGATGGCATCACCAACTCAATAGACATGAGTTTGAATAAACTCTGGGAGATGCTGTGTGACTCGGTCGAAGAACTCCAGTTTTGGTCTGGCTGTTCTTTCCTCCCTCAGTATTTTTCACCCCATTTACACAAGTTTTGCTCAGATCACTGCATGCTCAAGGTAAAAAGTGCAAGCCACACTACAAGGTGAAATCATCTGATTCCCAGGGACAGTTCTGTTCACCAAGCAAACTCCGGGACAAACTCCAGGGGCAGAGCAGAGATATGCATGTTTGACCAACTCCACAGGGGGATTCTTGTGTAAACTGCAATCTGAGCACAGAAGGGGAGAAATTAAGGGCTTTAGAGATGCTAAGAGGGTTTATTTGGAAAACTTTAGAAGGGGGGAAGAGGGTGGCAGAGGATGAGGTGGGTTAGATATATTCACCAACTCAATGGACATGAATTCAAGCAAACTCCTGGATATAGTGAAGAAGAGGGTTGCATGCTCCAGTCCATGGGGCCGCAAAGAATCGGACAGGACTTAGCAACTGAACAAATGAAAAGAATAGGGGAGATTCCAAAAGGAGGAGAATCCAAACTTTTCCTTCCTTTCTGCTCCAAGAGGAGGCTGGAAAGGGCAATTATTCCCTGGAGTGGTAGCCAACTCTGGTGGTAGGAAGGGGCAGGGCTGGGAAGGGAGAGAGGAGGCTGGAAGTGGGGATTATTAATGTCCTCTGCCTCACCCCTCGTCTCTTCCTCTCTTCCTATCTCCCAGACTGGTGCCTGGACCTAGAGAGTCAAAGAGGTGGCAGACTGTGCAGGGGAACATGTTTGTTGCCCAGCTCTAGGGGTGCCAGTGACAAGAAGCCAAGAAAGAAAAAGAATCCCAAGGGCAGCTTGAAAAGATAGAGGAGCTTCCTAGGGGTTGTAGGAAGCAAGTCAATATTGGGAAAGCAAAGACTGCCAGCAGAAAGCATTCAGGACTGCATTTGGCTGCAATCCTAGAAAAACATTCTACTCTCAGATCGGATACACGAGTCTAGAAGACTGGCCATTAAAAAAAATAAACAGTATTAATGATATTAATAATCATGAGTGCCAGTAGTGTTGAAATGTTTCTGAAACCCTTTCCGAGTTGCCTAATGCAGAGAGCAGGAAAATAACAGTGTTTAGTAGACATAAATTATAGGATCAGTGCATGTAGCTATCAGTGTGCAGAGATGATGAGCCAAGACTTGTAAGTTGGTTTGGTTTTGGTCTAATTAGATGTTTGTGGTGTGTGTGTGTGTGTGTGTGTGTGTGTGTGTGTGTGTGTAGTCTGGCTGTTCTTTCCTCCCTCAGTATTTTTCACCCCATTTACACAAGTTTTGCTCAGATCACTGCATGCTCAAGGTAAAAAGTGCAAGCCACACTACAAGGTGAAATCATCTGATTCCCAGGGACAGTTCTGTTCACCAAGCAAACTCCGGGACAAACTCCAGGGGCAGAGCAGAGATATGCATGTTGACCAACTCCACAGGGGGATTCTTGTGTAAACTGCAATCTGAGCACAGAAGGGGAGAAATTAAGGGCTTTAGAGATGCTAAGAGGGTTTATTTGGAAAACTTTAGAAGGGGGGAAGAGGGTGGCAGAGGATGAGGTGGGTTAGATATATTCACCAACTCAATGGACATGAATTCAAGCAAACTCCTGGAGATAGTGAAGAAGAGGGTTGCATGCTCCAGTCCATGGGGCCGCAAAGAATCGGACAGGACTTAGCAACTGAACAAATGAAAAGAATAGGGGAGATTCCAAAAGGAGGAGAATCCAAACTTTTCCTTCCTTTCTGCTCCAAGAGGAGGCTGGAAAGGGCAATTATTCCCTGGAGTGGTAGCCAACTCTGGTGGTAGGAAGGGGCAGGGCTGGGAAGGGAGAGAGGAGGCTGGAAGTGGGGATTATTAATGTCCTCTGCCTCACCCCTCGTCTCTTCCTCTCTTCCTATCTCCCAGACTGGTGCCTGGACCTAGAGAGTCAAAGAGGTGGCAGACTGTGCAGGGGAACATGTTTGTTGCCCAGCTCTAGGGGTGCCAGTGACAAGAAGCCAAGAAAGAAAAAGAATCCCAAGGGCAGCTTGAAAAGATAGAGGAGCTTCCTAGGGGTTGTAGGAAGCAAGTCAATATTGGGAAAGCAAAGACTGCCAGCAGAAAGCATTCAGGACTGCATTTGGCTGCAATCCTAGAAAAACATTCTACTCTCAGATCGGATACACGAGTCTAGAAGACTGGCCATTAAAAAAAATAAACAGTATTAATGATATTAATAATCATGAGTGCCAGTAGTGTTGAAATGTTTCTGAAACCCTTTCCGAGTTGCCTAATGCAGAGAGCAGGAAAATAACAGTGTTTAGTAGACATAAATTATAGGATCAGTGCATGTAGCTATCAGTGTGCAGAGATGATGAGCCAAGACTTGTAAGTTGGTTTGGTTTTGGTCTAATTAGATGTTTGTGGTGTGTGTGTGTGTGTGTGTGTGTGTGTGTGTGTGTGTGTTTAATTTCAAAACTTTTTTTTTTAATGCCTCCGACTCTTCCTGAGTCACACATACCAAAAAAAAAAAACAAAACCCAACTTTAAAATGGTAGGAAGTGACTTACACCTTTGATGGACCTGTGTTTATGTTATAATACCGGCTCGGTAAATTTAACTAAGAAAAGGAAGCTGTTAAAGGCAGCGTTTCTGCCTGTATTTAACGATTCCTTTCTTCAACTGACTTTTATTGATTGCTTATTTGATCCAAGCCACGTGCTAGGATACAAAACTCAATGAAGTAATTCCTTCCCCTCAAGGAAGTCATGGTCTCCTGGAAGAAACAGAAAAGTACATGAATAAGATGTATTGTGAAGAGTGTGTACTTTAGGCATAGAATCCACTCTGTATTTATCCAAGCATAGTTAAGACTGATTTTTAAAATTATAAAAAGAAAAAAATTTTTAACTATGAAAGATAGCATACTGTACCAACTGTCCAGCACCTTGCTTTTTCCTCCTTTTGATTGATCCATTCTTTTAACTCAAGTACAGTTGATCTGAAGGTTTTGTGTGTGTGTGCACAAGCATGCTTTGTTTTTTATTGTACAATATACCCTGGAGATTATTCTATGATAAAGAAAAAAATGTTGCCTGCCAATAAGTTCTATAAGGATCAAGCCATTATCCACTGCAGTGCACCTTGGGGGATTTCATAATTGAGAAAAAGAGGAAGCATTCCCTGCTTTGGATATGCCAGCTCCTAGATATTTAAGATAGGTATTTAAGGAAATTATTTAATGAACCCAGATTCTTGCATGTTTCCATACACAGAAAAGCACCAAAAAAAGAATGAAATAACGCCATCTGCAGCAACATGGATGCAACTAGAGAGTATTATACTAAGTGAAGTAAATCAAAACAGAAAAACAAATACCATATGATATCATGTATATGGGGTATCTAAAATATGACACAAATGAACCTATCTACAAAACAGAAATAGACATGTGGATACAGAAAGAGTAGACTTGTGGTTGCCAAGGAAAAGGGAACTGGGGGAAGATGAGAGAGTGGGAGGCTGGGGTGAGTAAATGGAAGCTTTATATAAGATGAAGTGAAGTGAAGTGAAGGTTGCTCAGTCATGTCCGACTCTTCGTGTCCTCATGGACTATACAGTCCATGGAATTCTCCAGGCCAGAATATTGGAGTGGGTGCCTTTCCCTTCTCTAGGAGATCCTTCCAACCCAGGGATCGAATCCAGGTCTCTCACATTGCAGGTAGATTCTTTACCAGATGAGCCACGGGGAAGCCCAAGAACACTGGAGTGGGTAGCCTATCCCTTTTCCAGCAGATCTTCCTGACCCAAGAATCGAACCAAGGTCTCTTGCATTGCAGGCAGATTCTTTACCAACTGAGCTATCAGGGAAGCCCAGGCTATTATATAAGTGAAAGTGAAAGCCCCTCAGTTGTGTCTGACTCTCTGTGAGCCCATGGACTATACAGTCCATGGGATTCTCCAGGCTAGAATACTGGAGTGGGTAGCCTTTCCCTTCTCCAGGGCATCTTCCCAACCCTGGGATCAAACCCAGCTCTCCGGCATTGCAGGCCGATTCTTTATGCTATTATATAAAGAACAGACAAAACCAAGCTCCTACTGTATAGCGCAGGGAACTATAGTCAATATCTTGTGGCAAACCATAATGGAAAATTATGTTTTAAAAGAATGAATATATAATGTATGTATGTATGTATGTATATTAGTCACTCAATCATGTCTGACTATTTGTGACCCCATGTACTGTAGCTCACAGGCTCCTCTGTCCATGGAATTCCCTAGGCAAGAATACTACAGTGGGTTGCCACTCCCTTCTCCAGAGGATCTTCCCCTACCCAGGGACTGAACCTGGGTCTCCTGCATTGCAGGCAGATTCTTTACCATCTGAGACTCCAGGGAAGTCCCATAAATCAACTATACTTCAAAAATAAATAAGGAATCACTTTTTTCTCCAATAGGTAGAAAAAAAGCACTAAAGTAAGTAACTTGAGATGTCTGTTCTCATGATTAGTAACAATATTCTCTGCTTGACTACATGTTTTTCTCAGCAAAAAAGTTCGTATATATCATATATGTCCTGGTTTCTCCCTTACCTCTTCAGAACAGTTCCCCCAGGCTGAATACATTCTACTTACACTATTCTGCAGTGCATTTTTTTTTTCTCTCCAAGAGAACACTATCTAGTAGGTGTGCATTTTAAACACATCTTCCGGCCCTAGACAGGAAGTAGGTAGGAGGACCTGGGGCAGTGGAGAGTGAACCAGAGAGAAGAGTTTAGGACAGAAGGGCTGTCGTGGCATTTTCATGGTTTGATGCCTGGTTGGGAGTGGAAGGCATCTGGGCTGGTGCTCCACCTAATGGACATTTCACTCACCCTCCTGTATTACTTTATGGTTTCTCTAGTGGGAGAGGAAGGTGGTGTAACTGCTAGGGCAAGACTGAGAAGCTATTTTATTTACAATGTAGACATCGTGGGCTCGGAGAAGGCTATGGCACCGCACTCCAGTACTCTTGCCTGGAAAAATCCCATGGGTGGAGGAGCCTGGTAGGCTGCAGTCCATAGGATAGCGAAGAGTCGGACACGACTGAGCAACTTGACTTTCACTTTTCACTTTCATGCACTGGAGAAGGAAATGGCAACCCACTCCAGGGTTCTTGCCTGGAGAATCCCAGGGATGGGGGAGCCTGGTGGGCTGCCGTCTATGAAGTCACACAGAGTCGGACACGACTGAAGCCACTTAGCAACAGCAGCAGCAGACAAGGTGGGCTAAGTGCTGTGCTATGCTCAACAGTTATTGTGGTAAGTACAATTTACTGTAAGGCTTAAGATCTTCATAAGTCCATAGGAGGATGTTAAGCATCTCTGTCATGCGGTTCTTAGGGAAAAAAAATTGTCATGTCTTGTGTTCAACTCTATAATTATATGTATCCATTAGGGAACAACTTTGATTTTGGTACTTCAATAAATAAATAAGTAAATGCCACAAAAATAAACTATTGATTTTGAAGAGAACATAAAATCTGGGGAGAAGGCATCTCTTAACTTCAAATTTTTAAGTGCTGTGTCAATGTGATTCATAATGCTAGGGTTGTTACTATACAATTTACCTAGCAAAGGCTTGCATTTTCAACTGAAAGGATAACTTCTCGGGTCCTCACCCCTGCCAATGCTGCTGCACAATCCCGTAAATTTAATGAAGAGCTATAGGGAGAGCTTCAGGTAACCAATGCTACATTCACCATGCAAATAAAAGAAGCAATGCTGGGGAACCAAACCTGGCACAGTAATGTGCTGATGCATATTTCACGAGCAGTTCTCTGAGGAGGCAATGCTCTGATTTGTAAGATTTGCCAAGTTCTATGGTATAAACACTCCTCCCATGACAGTGTACTACTTTCGTCCAGTTTGCCTGAGACTTTCCCAGTTTTAGCATGGAAAGTCCTGAACCTCAGGACATCCTTCATTCCTCCAGGAACAAGGTGGTTGCTTACCAGAATGGCCCATTTCAAGCTCACAACATGACATCACTGAATAGGAAGGAGATGTGTGCATGGCACAGGCCTTGTAAGGAACAGCCTCCAGCATTCCAGTGCTTGGCGTAGGGTGTGGATGGGGATCTTTGCCCATCAGAGGGGTGTTAATGCGGCCAGGTTGTTGTTCAAAACCTCTCTCAATTTACCACCACCCTTGTATTTGTTTCCTGGAACTACCAGGACAAAGTACCACAAATTGGGTGCCTCAAACACAGATGTTTATTGTCTTGTGGTTCCAGAAGCCAGAAATCCAAAGACAAGGTGTGGGCAAGACAATATACTTTCCTTAAAAATTTTTTACTGAAGAATATTTGATGTACATGTTGTATTAATTTCTGCTGTATAGCAAAGTTATCTATATATATGGGCTTCCCTGATAGCTCAATTGGTAAAGAATTTGCCTGCAGTGCAGGAGACCTGGGTTTGATCCCTGAGTTGAGAAGATCCCCTGGAGAAAGGAACAGCTACTCACTCCAGTATTCTGGCCTAGAGAATTCTACGGACTATACAATCCATGGTGTCACAAGAGTCAGACACGACTGAGCGACTTTCAGTTTATATATATATATATATATGCTTCCCTGGTGGCTCAGTGGTAAAAAAATTGGCCTGCAAGCAGGAGATACAGGTTTGATCCCTGGATCAGGAAAATCCCCTGGAGAAGGTAATGGCTACGCACTCCAGTATTCTTGCCTAGGAAATCCCATGGACAGAGGAGCTTGGTGGGCTACAGTTCATGGGGTTGCAAAGAGTCAAACATGACTTATTGGCTCAACAACAACCACAAAATACATATATGTATGTATTCTTTTGCAAAAGGGTCATACTCTTTTGAAGGCTCTAGGGAAGAATCTGTTCCACGCCTTTCAGTTTCTAACGATTCCATGACTTGCAGCCGCATGATTCCAATCTCTATCTCTGCTGTCACATGACATTCTTCCATCTATGTCTCTGGGTTTTCAGGTGACCATTTTTTTGTAAGTATATAAGTCACAGTGGATTAGGTGCCCTCCCTCCTAGCTCACCATGATCTATCTTAATTGTAACTACTTCTGCAATGACCTTACTTCCAAACAAGTTTACCTTATGAGGTACTAGGGGTTAGGGCTTCAACATATTTTGTGAGGCGGACATATTTCAAGCTGTAACAACCCCTCCACCCATATCTGAACAACCCTAATTATTAAATCTCCAATGTTTCAGACATACAGGAGTTCAAAAACTTCAATCGGTTTAAAATATTTTGCCATATACATTTGTAATTGAAGCATTAAATAAAACTGCCAATTGTAGAACCTTCTTGTGCAACTGAAAAATGCTTTCTTAGAATTACTTCTGGGTGATTAGAACTGGGGGTGAATTTTAATTTTCTTTACTTATACTTTCCTGTAATACATTTTTTTCAAATAGTCATATCATTTTTATATTTTGACAATGATAGATCTAGATTTTCAGAGAAATGAAGAAAACCATGTGACTGTGTTCACTCTGAGAGGATGATCACTGAGAGACGAGCTGATGGGATAAAATGAGTCAAAGCAGGACTCATGCAAAACAAGGTAGAACGTGGCCAGAGATGTCACAGTGAGGCCATACAAGGGCAAGGGAAGGGCATCCAAGTTCTGAAAGGGAACTTAAGAGATTCTCCATTTTAGCACCTGCCCAAGTGAGTCTTAGAGGCCTATGGCTACAAAAGAATTCAGTGGCCAAGGAAATCTGGGATATCCAGCACTATGCTTCCTCTTGAAAAGTTACAATGCACACATTGTCCTGCAGGACAGACACAACTTCAGCCCAGAACTTCCCAGACATCTGGATTTAAAACCCTTTTGGAGAAAGCCTAGTCAAGTGGGCCTTAGAAAGCATCATTACAAACAAAGCTAGTGGAGGTGATGAAATTCCAGTTGAGCTCTTTCAAATCCTGAAAGATAATGCTGTGAAAGTGCTGCACTCAATATGCTAGCAAATATGGAAAACTCAGCAGTGGCCATAGAATTGGAAAGGGTCAGTTTTCATCCCAATCCCAAAGAAAGACAATGCAAAGAATGCTCAAACTACCACACAATTGCACTTATCACACATTCTAGTAAAATAATACTCACAATTCTCCAAACTAGGTTCAGCAATACATGAACCGTGAACTTCCAGATGTTCAAGCTGGTCTTAGAAAAGGCAGAGGCACCAGAAATCAAATGGCCAACATCTGCTGGATCATGAAAAAAAGCAAGAGTTCCAGAAAAACATCTATTTCTGCTTTATTGACTATGCCAAAGCCTTTGACTGTGTGGATCACAATAAACTGTAGAAAATTCTGAAAGAGATTGAAATATCAGACCACATGACCTGCCTCTTGAGAAATCTGTATGCAGGTCAGGAAGCAACAGTTAGAACTGGACATGGAACAACAGACTGGTTCCAAATAGGAAAAGGAGTACAACAAGGCTATATACTGTCACCTTGCTTATTTAACTTAAATGCAGAGTACACCATGAGAAATGCTGGGCTGGAAGAAATACAAGCTGGAATCAAGATTGCTGGGAGAAATATCAGTCACCTCAGATATGCAGATGACACCACCCTTATGGCAGAAACTGAAGAGGAGCTAAAAAGCCTCTTGATGAAAGTGAAAGTGGAGAGTGAAAAAGTTGGCTTAAAGCTCAACATTCAGAAAACAAAGATCATGGCATCCGGTCCCATCACTTCATGGGAAATAGATGGGGAAACAGTGGAAACAGTGTCAGACATTATTTTGGGGGCTCCAAAATCACTGCAGATGGTGATTGCAGCCATGAAATTAAAATATGTTTATTCCTTGGAAGGAAAGTTATGACCAACCTAGATAGCATATTAAAAAGCAGAGACATTTCTTTCCCAACAAAGGTTCATCTAGTCAAGACTATGGTTTTTCCAGTGGTCATATATGGATGTGAGAGTTGGACTGTGAAGCAAGCTGAGCGCTGAAGAATTGATGCTTTTGAACTGTGGTGCTGGAGAAGACTCTTGAGAGTTCCTTGGGCTGCAAGGAGATACAATAAGTCCATCCTAAAGGAGATCAGTCCTGGGAGTGTTCATTGGAAAGACTGATGCTAAAGCTGAAACTCTAATACTTTGGCCACCTCATGCGAGAGTTGACTCATTGCAAAAGACTCTGATGCTGGGAGGGATTGGGGGCAGGAGGAGAAGGGGAAGAGAGAGGATGAGATGGCTGGATGGCATTACCAACTTAATGGACATGAGTTTGAGCAAACTTCGGGAGTTGGTGATGGACAGGGAGGCCTGGCGTGCTGCGATTCATGGGATCACAAAGAGTTGGACACGACTGAGCGACTGAACTGAACTGAACTACATCTATTGGGCTTCCTAGGTGGCTTAGTGGTAAAGAATCCACCAGCCAATGCAAAAGACACAGGAGATGTGCCGGGTTCAATCCCTGGGTCAGGAAGATCCCCTGGAGAAGGAAATGGCAACCTACTCCAGTATTCTTGCCTAGAGAATCCTATGGCTGAGGAACCTGGTTGGCTACAGTCCATGGAGTTGCAAGAGGGAGACACGACTGAGTGATTAAACCACTACCATCACCGCGTGCCTGCATTTCTTCCTGCGCAAGGTTGGTGAAGCTATGTCAGGAATCCTGGACAAGAGAAAATGAGTAGGACATTTCTATCAGATTTAGGAAAGACAGAGTCAGGCTGGTGCTAGAGCGATAGAAGTGTATTTGTCTGGAACAGCTGTTGTGTTGGTTTTTCTTCACTTGTTTGCTCCATCTACTCTCTATCACAATTCTCAAGTAACTTAAAACTAAAAAAAAAAGTTTTATTCTCTTAGTTCACACTTCAGAAATCAGCCAAGTTTTGCCCATGAGATTTGCAGCTTGCACAAAGAGTCTGCACTTTATTTCCCTCTAATCTCCCCCTGGCCCCAGGTTGGACCCTCCCATGAGAGAGACATTCATGGCGACCTGACAGACAGTGGGGTTCCCCGCAGGTCAGCATGGCTCTCTCCCTCCAGGCTGACTCAGAGCCAGAGCCTGACAGAGCTTAGCTTTCCACAGGTTCAGGACCAGTTTATCAGGAGCCCTGGTGTTCTTATGATGACACACAAGTAAACACCTGCCCTGGTGACTCCCTCAGAAATGCCAACAGGTCTCAGGGCTCAGTCAGGTGGACACAGACGTGACCGGCTCTTCTCTCTGCCATGAAGTCACGCCCGGCATGCCCATATTTGGGAATGACACAGCCACCAGCACCCATGCCTGAAGCTGACGGAAAACAGCCTCCATGGAGTGTCTGACTACAGAGGGCAATGTCCTGGAGGCACACGTGATGAGAACTCAGCTCTCACCGATATGCTTTAAGCACCTGTTGTGTACACTGCTACACTCCTCTACACTTTTACAGTCTGGTCAGGAAGACAGGCAGAGGCGGAAAGGACTTTGACCCAACACCCACAGCAGTGCTTGAGCAGACTTAACATGCCATGTGAGACTGGGATGGACATACATACACTAAAATGTATAAAATAGATAATTAATGAGAATCTGATGTATAGCACAGGGAACTCAACATTTTGTGGTGATCTAATGGGAAGGAAATCCAAGAAAAGGGGGTGTGTATGTATACATTTAGCTAATTCACTTCAGCATACAGCAGAAACTAATACAACATTGTAAACCGACTATAATAAAATTTTTCTTAATTTTTTTTAAAAAAGAGAATGCTTTTCTTATTAAAAAGTTATACTCTTTTTTTATTATTAGCCTGCTGCTAAGTCGCTTCAGTTAAGAACACTGCCATTTCCTTCTCCAAAGCATGAAAACTAAAAGTGAAAGTGAAGTCGTTCAGTCGTGTCCAACACTTCGTGACTGCATGGACTGCAGCCCACCAGGCTCCTCCATCCACGGGATTTCCAGGCAAGAGTACTGGAGTGGGGTGTCATTGCCTTCTCTGATTATTAGCCTAGGGGATAATATTTTAAAATACAATTTACAACAAGCTAGGCTTCAGCAGTACATGAACCAAGAACTTCCATATGTACAAGTGGATTTAGAAAAGCCAAAGGAACCAGAGATCAAATTGCCAGCATCTGTTGGATCACAGAAAAAAGAAAGGGAATTCCAAACAAACATCTACTTCTGTTTCATTGACTATGCTAAAGCCTTTGACTGTGTGAATCACAACAAACTGTGGAAATTTTTCAAAGAGATAGGGATACCAGACCACCTTACCTGTCTCCTGAGAAACCTGTATGCAGGACAAGAAGCAACAGTTAGAACTGGACATGGAACAATGGACTGGCTCAAAACTGGGAAAGGAGTAAGTCAAGGCTGTATATTGTCACCCTGCTTATTTAACTTCTATAAAGAGTACATCATGAGAAAAGCTGGGCTGGATGAATTACAAGCTGGAATCAAGATTGATGATTGATGACAGAAACATCAGCAACTTTAGATATGTGGATGATACCACTCTAAAGGCAGAAAGTGAAGAGGAACTAAAGAACCTCTTGATAAGGATGAAGAAGGAGAGTGAAAAAGCTGGCTTAAAACTAAATATTAAAAAAATAAAGACCATGACATCCAGCCCCATCACTTCATGGTAAATAGAAAGGGAAAAGTTACAAGCAGTGACAGAGTTCCTCTTCCTGGGCTCTAAAATCACTGCAGATGGTACTGCAGCCATGAATTAGAAGACTGCTTCTTGGCAGCAAAGCTATGACAAACACAGACAGTGTGTTAAAAAGCAGAGACATCAATTTGCCAACAAAGGTCATTATAGTCAAGGCTATGGTCTTCCTAGTAGTCATGTGCCACTGTCATAGCTGGACCGCAAAGAAGGCTGAGCACAGAAAAACTGATGACTTTGAACTGTGGTGCTTTCCTTGGAGAACAAGATCAAACCAGTCAATCTTAAAGGAAATCAACCCTGAATATTCATTGGAAAGACTGATGATAAAGGTGAAGATGCAATATTTTGGTCACCAGATGTGAACAGCTGACTCACTGGAAAAGACCCTGATGCTGGGGAAGACTGAAGGCAGAGGATAAGATGGCTCAATGGCATCACCAAATGCAACGGACATGAACTTCGGCAAACTCTGGGAGATGGTAAAGGATAGGAAGGCCTGGTGTGCTGCAGTCCATGGAGTCACAAAGAGTCAAACACGACTGCGCAACTGAACAACAATAACCACTTTAATGGCAGAAAGTGAAGAGGAAATAAAGAGATTCTTTCTGAAGGTGAAAGAGGAGAGTGGAAAAGCTGGCTTAAAACTCAACATTTAAAAAACGAAGATCATGGAATCTGGTCCCCTCAGTTCATGGCAAATAGGAAAAAAGTGGAAAATGGCAACAGATGTTATTTTCTTGGGCTCCAAAATCACTGCAGATGGTGATTGCAGCCATGAAATTAAAAGATGCTTACTCCTTGGAAGGAAAGTTATGACCAACCCAGAGAGCATATTAAAAAGCAGAGACATCACTTTGCTGACAAATGTTCATCTAGTCAAAGCTATGATTTTTCCAGTAGTCATGTACAGATGTAAGAGTAGGACCATAATGAAGGCTGAATGCCACAGAACTGATGGGTTTGAACCATGGTGCTGGAGAAGACTCTTGAGAGAGTCCCTTGGACAGGAAGATCAAATGAGTTAAAACCAAGGGAAACCAACCCTGAATATTTATTGGAAAGACTGATACTGAAACTCCAATATTTTGGCCACCTGATGCAAAGAGCTGACTCATTTGAAAAGACCTCGATGCTGGGAAAGATTGAGGGCAGGAGGAGAAGGGGATGACAGAGGATGAGATGGTTGGATGGCAGCATCTACTTAATGGACATGAGTTTGAGCCAACTCCAGGAGATAGTGAAGGACAGCGCTTTACAAAGAGTCGAACTTCCCATAATCAGAGAGACAGTGAAGGAAAGGGAAGCTTAGCGTGCTGCAGTCCATGGGGTTGCAAAGAGTTGGACACAACTGAGTGAATGAACAATGACAGATTCCTATGATTAGACAGTGAATGAAGCACATCTATTTCTGCTTTATTGACTATGCCAAAGCCTTGGACTGTGTGGATCACAATAAACTGGAAAATTCCGAAACAGATGGGAATACCAGACCACTTGACCTGCCTCTTGAGAAACCCGTATGTAGCTCAGGAAGCAACAGTTAGAACTGGACATGAGCGCAGAAGAATTGATGCTTTTGAACTGTGGTGTTGGAGAAGACTCTTGAGAGTCCCTTGGACTGCAAGGAGATGCAACCAGTCCTTCTGAAGGAGATCAGTCCTGGGTGTTCACTGAAAGGTCTGATGCTGAAGCTGAAACATGAGTTTGGGTGGACTCTGGGAGTTGGTGATGGACATAGAGGCCTTACTTACTGCAGCTCATGGGGTTGCAGAGTCGGACACGACTGAGCAACTGAATTGAAATGAACTGAAGCACCCCAGGAAACTTGTACCTGGGATTTAAAACAAAGAAAATAAAGAATAAATGACACATAAAGAAAATAAATAAATAAAATATCTTGGGGAAACTGGTAATTACTTTTGATTTAAGGGAAGGATGGAGGAGAAGGCCTTAAGGATAAACACAACAGTGGCAGGTGGAGAAGGGAAAGGGGTGCCAAGGGGTCAACTGGAAGGGGAGGTGGGGGCCTTCTGGATAGGGGAGAGGTTTGAGCAGAGGCAGGCAGGGAGAACACGGATGTGCGTAAAGTGAGCAGAAAAGCCTACTCTTGCCGGAGTGCACGGAGCACAGTGTAGGGGAGGAAGACTATTTCCTCCACCCGTGAAAGTTTCTCTGGCTGGTCTAAGAATTAAATTGACATGAGGCAGACGGACAAGAGAAAAACCAAACAAAAGTTTAATAACATGTATACCTGGGAGAAACCCAGGAAAACTGAGTGGCCACCAAAATGGCCAAACCTCTTTCCTTAAATACCATCTTCAGCTGAAAACAGATGAGGTTGTTGTGGGTGGTGTTTTGGGACTTCAAAGAGGAGGAAGGTAATGCATGTGAAGATGGAAAAGCAGACGTTTGATAAAGAAGCATCTGCTGAGCATGCAGTGACAATGGGACATGGAGTGGACTCTGATCTCTAGGCGCTGCCGAGTTACTTACACCACGCCTAGCCTATAATCTCTACAGATACCACTGGAGATCCCTCTATTCTAGGGATGAGTTTTTATGGAAAATCATTTAGGCAGTAAAGTGGAAGGTAAGAAGATGTCCTTTACATTATAGAGGACTGGAATACAAAAGTAGGAAGTCAAGAGATACCTGGAGTAATAGGCAAATTTGACTTTGAAGTACAAAATGAAGCAGGGCAAAGGCTAACACAGTTTTGCCAAGAAAACACACTGATGGCAAACACCCTCCTCCAACAACACAAGACAAGACTCTACACATGGACTTCCCAAGATGATCAATACCAAAATCAAATTAATTATATTCTTTGCAGCCAAAGACAAAGAAGCTCTATACAGTCAGCAAAAACAAGACTGGCAGCTGACTGTAGCTCAGATCATGAACTTCTTATTGTCAAATTCAGACTTAAATGGAAGAAAGCAGGGAGAATCACTAGACCATTCGAGTATGACCTAAATCAAATCCTTTATGATTATACAGCAGAAGTGACAAATAGACTCAAGGCAAAACATCTGATAGACAGAGTGCCTGAAGAACTATGGATGGAGGTTCATGACATTGTACAGGAGGCACTGCTCAAGACCATCCCCAAGAAAAAAGAATGTGAAAAATGCAAAGAGTTGTCTAGCAGGCCTTACAAATAGCTGAGAAAAGAAGAAAAGCAAAAGGCAAAGGAGAAAAGGAAAGATATACCCATTTGAAAGCAGAGTTCCAAAGAATAGCAAGGAGAGATAAGAAACCCTTCCTCAGTGATCAGTGCAAAGAAATCGAGGAAAACAATAGAATGGGAAAGACTAGAGATCTCTTCAAGAAAATTAGAGATACCAAGGGAACATTTCATGCAAACATGGGCACAATAAAGGACAGAAATGGTATGGATCTAACAGAAGCAGATATTAAGAAGAGGTGGCAAGAACACACAGAAGAACTACACAAAAAAAGATCTTCATGACCCAGGTAACCAGGATGATGTTATCACTCACCTACAGCCAGACATTCCTGGATTGCGAAGTCAAGTGGGCCTTAGGAACAAAGCTAGTGGAGGTGATGGAATTCCAGCTGAGCTATTTTAAATCCTAAAAGATGATGCTGTGAAAGTGCTGCACTCGATATGCCAACAAATTTGGAAAACTCAGCAGTGGCCACAGGCCTGGAAAAGATCAGGTTTCATTCCAGTCCCAAAGAAAGGCAATGCCAAAGAATGCTCAAACTACTACACAATTGCACTCATCTCACACACTAGCAAAGCAATGCTCAAAATTCTCCAAGCCAGGCTTCAACAGTACAAAAACCGTGAACTTTCGGATGTTCAAGCTGGATTTAGAACAGGCAGCGAAACCAGAAATCAAATTGCCAACATCCATTGGGTCATTGAAAAAGCAAGAAAATTTCAGAAAAACATTGACTTCTTTATTGACTATGCCAAAGCCTTTGACTGTGTGGATCACCACAAACCGAGGGAAATTCTTCAAGAAATAGGAATACCAGATCACCTGACCTGCCTCCTGAGAAATCTGCATGCAGGTCAAGAAGCAACAGTTAGAACTGGACATGGAATAACAGACTGGTTCCAAATCAGGAAAGGAATATGTCAAGGCTATATACTGTCACCCTGCTTATTTAACTTATATTCAGAGTATATCATGAGAAATGCTGGACTGGATGAAACACAAGCAGGAATCAAGATTGCAGGGAGAAATATCAATAACCTCAGATATACAGATGACACCACCCTTATGGCAGAAAGTGAAGAAGAACTAAAGAGCCTCTTGATGAAAATGAAAGAGGAGAGTGAAAAAGTTGGCTTAAAGCTCAACATTCAGAAAACGAAGATCATGGCATCCAGTCCCATCACTTCATGGCAAACAGATGGGGAAACAGTGGATACAGTGTCAGATGTTATTTTGGGGGGCTCCAAAATCACTGCAGATGGTGACTGCAGCCATGAACTTAAAAGACACTTGCTCCTTGGAAGAAAAGCTATGACCTAGACAGCATACGAAAAAGCAGAGACATTACTTTGCCAACAAAGGTCGGTCTAGTCAAAGCTATGGTTTTTCCAGTAGTCATGTATGGATGTGAGAGTTGCACCATAAAGAAAGCTGAGTGCTGAGGAATCAATGCTTTTGAACTGTTGTATTGGAGAAGGCCCTTGAGAGTCCCTTGGACTGAAAGGCAATTCAACCAGTCCATCCTAAAGGAACTCAGTCCTAAATATTCATTGGAAAGACTGATGCTGAAGTTGAAACTCCAATACTTTGGCCACCTGATGCAAAGAACTGATTCGTTGGAAAAGACCCAGATGGTGGAAAAGATTGAATGCAGGAGAAGGGAAAGACAGAAGATGAGATGGTAGGATGGCATCACTGACTTGATGGACTTGAATTTGAGTAAGCTTGGGGAGTTGGGGATAGACAGGGAGGCCTGGTGTGCTGCAGTCCACGGGGTCGCAGAGTCAGACACGACTGAGCAACTGAACTGTTCTGAACTGAAGATGTCATACCATCTATTAAATTTGGATCTTCTACCATAGTTACTAAAAACCAAGAGGTGGTTTGGGGAATTTTTGTTGTTGTTATTCATGCCATTGGTTTGCTTATGACAATATCTTTGTTAACTCATGTGAGACTCTGACATGCAGAGAAACTAGAATGTATTTCTCAGAGTTGATCTAGGTAACATTCTGTGGTTATCACTTGCTGTTTCTTCTTCTGTTGTTAAAATAGTGTTTCTTTTTCTCCTAAATGTACAGAATTTGAGAGTACTAGAATAAAAGATCAAATCTATGTTTTAAAAAGAAAACCCAGGTAACTCTAGGATCAGGGGCTAGGCTGTATTGGATTAGAGGGAGAGAAACTAGAGGTAGGAATACTGGTTTCAGGCCTACCTTGCTCACTTTTATTCACTAATTCAGAAAATCTCTAGACGTACCCACAGTGTGCCAGATACTGTTCTGGGCATGGCAAATAAAGGCGTGAAGAAAACAAATGAAAACAAATGAAGCACCAGCTCTCTTGGATCTTCCTTTCAATTGGAGGAGTACAGATAATAGACAAATGAATCTACAGAGTTGGGTACTGATGTGCTCAGAAGGAAAAGGAAGCAGGTGAAAAGGATGGAGTGTGCTGGGTGGCACTATTGTTTTCTTTCCTTCCTTTTATTCCCCCTCTCACTGTGGTAAATGTCCATAACATAAAAGTTACCATGTTAATCATTTTTAAGTCAAAGTTCACGGCATTAAATACATTCACATTGTTGTACAACTAAAACAGCTGTTGAGGACACAACATAAACTGTTTAGAACCAACTAGACCCAAGATGGTGGAAGAGTTGACTTCCAGTAGACCTAGAGCTTCATTACACACTCACTCTAATACATCAGCGTGCTAAATGACACACCCAGTGCCGTGACAGTTCCAAGGCTGACCATAATTGGCCAAAAGTGGGCAGGGGCCCACTTCCTGGAAATTCCCACCCTTCCTCAAAATAGTTGGACTAATTCTCCCCACTTACTGGTTAGCCTATGAAATTACCCAGTCCATAAAAACTAGCCACTCCATACTCTGGAGCCATCTCACCTTTTGAGACAGACTTCGTTCTTTCTATGGAATGTATCTCTATGAAGTAGATCTATGAAACAGATCTTGTACTGAATTCCTTCTGCACTGAGACATAAAGAACCTGAGCTTCATAAAGTCCTGAGACCAGGTGTGCAAGATTTCAATGAAAAGGCATGTCAAGTCCCCATCAGAGCTTTGGCTGGGTTCAAGTCCCAGTTGGAGTTGTGTGGTTTCGAATCACCACCACCATCCATCTCCAGAACTGTTTTGGGGGAACGCAGATTGACAGAGTGGTTGAAGACTACTCCAGATACACTAGCAACTGAGTAGTTGCCTGAACAGAATGAGAACAAGTTCAGGGTAGTGTGTTTCACACCATGGAAACAGTTAAGACGACATCAGTAGCCAAGGTGACAGTTGACATGATAAGGTTTGGTGTAGCTGAAACCCTGCTCCAAAAGCGTGAAGGAGAGGGAATTGGGAGTCACTTTTCCCTTGGAAGTGATGCATTTAGCAGAGATTCCAATCCAGAACCATGACAGACAAATAATTCACTGCTAAGCACAGGCTCTTTCATCATAGAAAGGATCTTCATATTTGTCCTGAGGTTCTGCATCAAAGAGCATGTGGTGGTTGTGAATGCAAATTTACGAGGCTGTGAAATTTACTGAGTTTCCTTATTGAGTCATAGTCATCCTTCCATCAGATATGATCGAGGAGTCATAAATTTCCTTCAGAATATCCTTTAGCTTGTTGGTACAAGTTTCTCCACGACAGGAGCAATTAGTCATACATTATTGGGTACTTTCCAGTTTTCTAGGTACAGAGGAAAACAGGGACATGCCAATATCTCCTCTACTTGGTCACCAGAAATACGTTTAGACCTTAATCTGTTCAGTTAACCTAATAATTTGTCATCCATGAATCGTCCATGTGTTCTGCTTTCTGCATCTGATTCCTCATGTTCAATGAAAGATCCAAATCATGATGTCTGACTTAGCTGGATATTTGAAAGATTAACTTGTTGTGTTAATATCATACAAGAGTCACAACACCATGTCTTGTGTCAAAGCCACATAAAGGAAATTTAGGGATACACAAAAGAAACTAAACATGGTGTCCTCCTTTGAGTTGTTCTTCCAATTTGCTTTCCTTGGAAACTTGTGGTGGTTGTTTTAGTTGCTAAGTCATGTCCAATTCTTTTGTGACCCCATGAACTGTAGTCTATTAGGCCCCTCTGTCCATGGGAGTTCTAAGCAAGAATATTGGAGTGGGTTGCCATTTCCTTCTCCAGCGGATCTTCCCAACACAGGGAGGAACCTGTGTCTCCTGCACTGGCAGGCTGATTCTTTAACACTGAGCCACCTGAGAAGCCCCTTAGAAACTTGTAGAAAAACTTAAATATGTTTGCCCAAGGTGGGTGCTTGTTTCTTTAATGATATGAAAAGCAGTAAGGGGAAATAGAGTTGTTTT
The DNA here is from genome assembly GCA_006408675.1 of Madoqua kirkii. Taxonomy (NCBI): domain Eukaryota; kingdom Metazoa; phylum Chordata; class Mammalia; order Artiodactyla; family Bovidae; genus Madoqua; species Madoqua kirkii. The sequence continues at coordinate 72,535 of SJYC01019341.1, forward strand.
GCCTGTAAGGAGGAGCAGTCCTTGTAAACAGAGGCAGAGTTGGTGCAAATTCACAGTGTGAGAATTTGGGGGGGTGTGTATGAGCCTGCAAAATTTTCTGCAGAACTGATACAGCTTGCAATAGAGTTAGGTACATGGTGTGTTTGGGCAGAGACTTTACCATTTATAAAGAGGATTCAAGTACAATGTGATGTGTTGAATAACCCATCACTAACTACACATCTCCTTGGGGTTTAATTTTACATGTTCACAAAGCTTTATCTGAAACTCTTGGGCCATATGTTTTGGAATTCAGAATTTTTTCCAGAAACATGGTAAATATATTACCTAGCATTACATGGTTCTTCTAGCAGAGACCAGAATTAATTAAATCCATCGATATATTCCCAGTGAAATGTATGATTATTTGTACCAAGTAGAATAAATAAGGATCATGAATAGACTTATCTCATCAGTTGAGGTCAGATTTTGCTGCCAAATGAGTTTGAGCACCAAACTTGTGGTTTCAGAGACAAAACTCTGAAATTTCAGAATTGTGGCTAAGGGATTGTGGATTTACTAATACGATAACCTCTCTCTGTGCAATTCCAAAAAGCAAGCAACTGCTTGAACCAATCTCATGAGTAGTTAGGGTGCTATGAATCAAGAATCTGGGTCTGGGCAAAAAAAGAATTACTCAGCACCACATCCTTCTACACACAGTGTATGTGACTATAACAGGAGGTCCTTTGATGGGGATTAATATATATCAGTAGGACCTGAAAATGTACAAAAACTGATAGACATTTGCAGGGTGCTTTTTTTTT
>SJYC01019342.1:0-84658 GCA_006408675.1 Madoqua kirkii
ACCAAGAGGTGGTTTGGGGAATTTTTGTTGTTGTTATTCATGCCATTGGTTTGCTTATGACAATATCTTTGTTAACTCATGTGAGACTCTGACATGCAGAGAAACTAGAATGTATTTCTCAGAGTTGATCTAGGTAACATTCTGTGGTTATCACTTGCTGTTTCTTCTTCTGTTGTTAAAATAGTGTTTCTTTTTCTCCTAAATGTACAGAATTTGAGAGTACTAGAATAATAAGATCAAATCTATGTTTTAAAAAGAAAACCCAGGTAACTCTAGGATCAGGGGCTAGGCTGTATTGGATTAGAGGGAGAGAAACTAGAGGTAGGAATACTGGTTTCAGGCCTACCTTGCTCACTTTTATTCACTAATTCAGAAAATCTCTAGACGTACCCACAGTGTGCCAGATACTGTTCTGGGCATGGCAAATAAAGGCGTGAAGAAAACAAATGAAAACAAATGAAGCACCAGCTCTCTTGGATCTTCCTTTCAATTGGAGGAGTACAGATAATAGACAAATGAATCTACAGAGTTGGGTACTGATGTGCTCAGAAGGAAAAAGAAGCAGGTGAAAAGGATGGAGTGTGCTGGGTGGCACTATTGTTTTCTTTCCTTCCTTTTATTCCCCCTCTCACTGTGGTAAATGTCCATAACATAAAAGTTACCATGTTAATCATTTTTAAGTCAAAGTTCACGGCATTAAATACATTCACATTGTTGTACAACTAAAACAGCTGTTGAGGACACAACATAAACTGTTTAGAACCAACTAGACTCAAGATGGTGGAAGAGTTGACTTCCAGTAGACCTAGAGCTTCATTACACACTCACTCTAATACATCAGCGTGCTAAATGACACACCCAGTGCCGTGACAGTTCCAAGGCTGACCATAATTGGCCAAAAGTGGGCAGGGGCCCACTTCCTGGAAATTCCCACCCTTCCTCAAAATAGTTGGACTAATTCTCCCCACTTACTGGTTAGCCTATGAAATTACCCAGTCCATAAAAACTAGCCACTCCATACTCTGGAGCCATCTCACCTTTTGAGACAGACTTCGTTCTTTCTATGGAATGTATCTCTATGAAGTAGATCTATGAAACAGATCTTGTACTGAATTCCTTCTGCACTGAGACATAAAGAACCTGAGCTTCATAAAGTCCTGAGACCAGGTGTGCAAGATTTCAATGAAAAGGCATGTCAAGTCCCCATCAGAGCTTTGGCTGGGTTCAAGTCCCAGTTGGAGTTGTGTGGTTTCGCAATCACCACCACCATCCATCTCCAGAACTGTTTTGGGGGAACGCAGATTGACAGAGTGGTTGAAGACTACTCCAGATACACTAGCAACTGAGTAGTTGCCTGAACAGAATGAGAACAAGTTCAGGGTAGTGTGTTTCACACCATGGAAACAGTTAAGACGACATCAGTAGCCAAGGTGACAGTTGACATGATAAGGTTTGGTGTAGCTGAAACCCTGCTCCAAAAGCGTGAAGGAGAGGGAATTGGGAGTCACTTTTCCCTTGGAAGTGATGCATTTAGCAGAGATTCCAATCCAGAACCATGACAGACAAATAATTCACTGCTAAGCACAGGCTCTTTCATCATAGAAAGGATCTTCATATTTGTCCTGAGGTTCTGCATCAAAGAGCATGTGGTGGTTGTGAATGCAAATTTACGAGGCTGTGAAATTTACTGAGTTTCCTTATTGAGTCATAGTCATCCTTCCATCAGATATGATCGAGGAGTCATAAATTTCCTTCAGAATATCCTTTAGCTTGTTGGTACAAGTTTCTCCACGACAGGAGCAATTAGTCATACATTATTGGGTACTTTCCAGTTTTCTAGGTACAGAGGAAAACAGGGACATGCCAATATCTCCTCTACTTGGTCACCAGAAATACGTTTAGACCTTAATCTGTTCAGTTAACCTAATAATTTGTCATCCATGAATCGTCCATGTGTTCTGCTTTCTGCATCTGATTCCTCATGTTCAATGAAAGATCCAAATCATGATGTCTGACTTAGCTGGATATTTGAAAGATTAACTTGTTGTGTTAATATCATACAAGAGTCACAACACCATGTCTTGTGTCAAAGCCACATAAAGGAAATTTAGGGATACACAAAAGAAACTAAACATGGTGTCCTCCTTTGAGTTGTTCTTCCAATTTGCTTTCCTTGGAAACTTGTGGTGGTTGTTTTAGTTGCTAAGTCATGTCCAATTCTTTTGTGACCCCATGAACTGTAGTCTATTAGGCCCCTCTGTCCATGGGAGTTCTAAGACAAGAATATTGGAGTGGGTTGCCATTTCCTTCTCCAGCGGATCTTCCCAACACAGGGAGGAACCTGTGTCTCCTGCACTGGCAGGCTGATTCTTTAACACTGAGCCACCTGAGAAGCCCCTTAGAAACTTGTAGAAAAACTTAAATATGTTTGCCCAAGGTGGGTGCTTGTTTCTTTAATGATATGAAAAGCAGTAAGGGGAAATAGAGTTGTTTTGCCTGTAAGGAGGAGCAGTCCTTGTAAACAGAGGCAGAGTTGGTGCAAATTCACAGTGTGAGAATTTGGGGGGGTGTGTATGAGCCTGCAAAATTTTCTGCAGAACTGATACAGCTTGCAATAGAGTTAGGTACATGGTGTGTTTGGGCAGAGACTTTACCATTTATAAAGAGGATTCAAGTACAATGTGATGTGTTGAATAACCCATCACTAACTACACATCTCCTTGGGGTTTAATTTTACATGTTCACAAAGCTTTATCTGAAACTCTTGGGCCATATGTTTTGGAATTCAGAATTTTTTCCAGAAACATGGTAAATATATTACCTAGCATTACATGGTTCTTCTAGCAGAGACCAGAATTAATTAAATCCATCGATATATTCCCAGTGAAATGTATGATTATTTGTACCAAGTAGAATAAATAAGGATCATGAATAGACTTATCTCATCAGTTGAGGTCAGATTTTGCTGCCAAATGAGTTTGAGCACCAAACTTGTGGTTTCAGAGACAAAACTCTGAAATTTCAGAATTGTGGCTAAGGGATTGTGGATTTACTAATACGATAACCTCTCTCTGTGCAATTCCAAAAAGCAAGCAACTGCTTGAACCAATCTCATGAGTAGTTAGGGTGCTATGAATCAAGAATCTGGGTCTGGGCAAAAAAAGAATTACTCAGCACCACATCCTTCTACACACAGTGTATGTGACTATAACAGGAGGTCCTTTGATGGGGATTAATATATATCAGTAGGACCTGAAAATGTACAAAAACTGATAGACATTTGCAGGGTGCTTTTTTTTTTGGCTCACCAGAAGGCAGAAACCAATGGATCATATCCAGCTAGGCAGGTGCAGACCACAGACAATGGATATGTCCCAAGTGTATTTTGAAAGGATCTTATTACCTAAGATCCTAAGGGGGTTGTAGCCTTGTTGCCTTAGGAACCGTAGGCAAGGATAATTAACTCAGCTACTCATTTTAGTCTCTCTTCAGTTCTCAGTACACTTTCTCACAGACATGGCTGCTTAACAGTTGCCAGACCTGCACTCAGGACGTATTTCTTCTCCTGGAAGGTTCACGTGGTGCCCGTGGCTGCTCCATCCCTAGGTGGGCTCATGTACCATGCTCTCCCAACAGGCCACACACTGGACAGCCTCTGGTTTCTGTCTCCTGGGTTTCATATTAACTAGCCCAAAGCATAGCAACCTGGACAATGTGGGTCACAGGATGGCTTGGGAGCCAGGTGAGTAGCTTTTTACTTTTTCCTGACTGTGGGTATTTCCTAGTCAAGGAACATATAGAACTTTCTTGACAGGAGACTTACTCCTATCAGGTCAAGAAATTAATATTTTACTTTTGATTTAGTATTCATATAGAAAATCATACTTTAATGAGGAGACAATTTGTCAACACATTATTTACTAAGCATGTATTACGTGTCACTGTATCAGGTATAAGCTGTATCTGCAAAGAGTTTAGAGGCTAGAGTGTGTGTGTGTGTGTGTGTGTGTGTATGTGTCTGGGTATATGTGAGTGTAGAGCTAAGAATATCCTTGTTGTTGTTTACTAGCTCAGTCGTGTCTGACTCTCTGTGACCCCTTGGACCATAGCCTGCCAGGCACTTTAGTCCACAGGATTTTCCAGGGAAGAATGCTGGAGTGGGTTGCCATTTCCTTCTCCAGGGGATCCTTACTGCTGAGTCACCTGGGAAGCCCAAGAATAGCCTCAGGTCCCAAGTTTGGGTAATGTAAGCAGAGAGGCTTACAGGGAAGCTCATGGGCAGACTCAGCTTGAGTGAGCTCTTGCTCACACTATACACGAGATGCCTGACGGTGGGGGAGCCATCTTGGACCCATGAGGATCAAAACCACAGGGAGATGGCAGAGCAGAAAGAATGGAAAACCTTGTTCCCTGTACTGGTGGTGGTTTCTCTTGTCCCCTGCTTTCATCTTACAATGCTATACAAAGCAAAAAAAAAAAAAAAAAAAATACTGAACAATCTGCCTCCAGATATTTTGTGATGTGAAATAAAGGTCTATCTTGTTTGGCTATTGTAGTTGATATTCTATCATCTATAGCCAATTGTAATTCTGATAAAATATTCTAGTTTTCCCTCTGTCTATGTAGATATATGGGCTTCCCTGGTAGCTCACCTGGCAAAGAATCCACCTGCAATGCAGGAAACCCAGGTTCAACCCCTGGGCTGGGAAGATCCCCTGGAGAAGAGAATGGCTTCCCACCCCAGTATTCTGGCCTGGAAAATTCCATGGACTATATAGTCCATGGGGTCGCAAAGAGTCAGACATGACTGAGTGACTTTCATTTTCATGTAGATATATAAACTCTAACACTGACAACAATATGAAGCAGGTAATATTAGCCTTCAGTTCAGTTCAGTTGCTCAGCCATGTCCAACTCTTTGCGACCCCATGGACTGCAGCACATCAGGCCTCCCTGTCTATCATCAACTCCCCAAGTTTGCTCAAACTCATGTCCATCGAGTCAGTGATGCCATCCAACCATCTCATCCTCTGTCATCCCCTTCTCCTCCTGCCTTCAGTCTTTCCCAACATCAGGGTCTTTTCCAATGAGTCAGTTCTTCACATCAAGTAGCCAAAGTACTGGAGCTTCACCTTCAGCATTAGTCCTTCCAATGAATATTCAGGGTTGATTTCCTTTAGAATGGACTGGTTGGATCTCCTTGCTGTCCAAAGGACTCTCAAGAGTCTTCTCCAACACCACAGTTCAAAAGCATCAATTCTTTGGTGCTCAGCTCTTTATACTCCAACTCTGTCACCCATACATGACTACTGGAAAAACCATAGCCTTGACTAGACAGACTTTTGTTGTCAAAATAATGTCTCAGCTTTTTAATATGCTGTCTAGGTTGGTCATAACTTTTCTTCCAAAGAGTAGGCGTCTTTTAATTTCACGGCTGTTGTCACCACCTGCAATCTTGATTCCAGCTTGTGCTTCATCCAGTCTAGTGTTTCTCATGATGTATTCTGCATATAAGTTAAATAAGTAGGGTGACAATATACAGCCTTGACATACTCCTTTCCTGATTTGGAACCAGTCTGTTGTTCCGTAACCAGTTCTAACTGTTGGCTCCTAACCTCCATACAGATTTCTCAGGAGGCAGGTCAGGTGGTCTGGTATTCCCATCTCTTTCAGAATTTCCACAGTTTGTGGTGATCCACATAGTCAAAAGCTTTGGCATAGTCAATAAAGCAGAAATAAATGTTTTTCTGGAACTCTCTTGCTTTTTCAATGATCCAGCGGATGTTGGCAATTTGATTTCTGGTTCCTCTGCCTTTTCTAAAACCAGCTTGAACATCTCGAAGTTCACAGATACAGGTTCAATACATATTGTTGAAGCCTGGCTTGGAGAATTTTGAGCATTACTTTACTAGTATGTGAGATGAGTGCAATTGTGGGGTAGGTTGAACATTCTTTGGCATTGCCTTTCTTTGGGACTGGAATGAAAACTGACCTTTTCCAGTCCTGTCGCCACTGCTGAGTTTTCCAAATTTGTTGGCATATTGAGTTCAGCACTTTCACAGCATCGTCTTTTAGAATTTGAAATAGCTCAACTGGAATTCCATCACAAACCCCCAAATACTAGCCTTATTCTAGCTTAAAAAGATGTATTTATTTGACTATGCCAGGTCTTAGTTGCAGCACATGGGATCTTTAGTTGCAGCATGCAAACTCTTGTTGTGGCATGGGGGATCTACTTTCCTCACCAGGGATTGAATCTGAGCCCTCTGCATTGGGTGCATGGAGTCTTAGCCACTGCATCACCGGGGAGGTCACTAGACTTGTTTTTAAAAGAGAAAATAGGTTCAAGTAGATAAAGTGAGCTTACCTTGGTCACTCCGTTGGAAAGTGACCTGGAATGTATGCCCAGGTCTGTGGCAGTCAAATGCCCAATGCTTTTTCCTGTACCGTGTGTCTTTCTCTAGAGCTCTTGGAGTGACAGGGGAAATGCTCCTCCAAGTCTCTTTTTAAAGCACACACCATTACAAGACTTGAAGCAGCAGCATTAACACGCACTTGTTAAAAAGAAAAACGAGCTAGCTCAGATTCTATCGCTCTTTCTGATACTTTTCTTTTTTGAACAATTGTTTTCAATCCCTATCCATGTGCACACAGAGCTGCAGCTATTCTATCTGTATTATTTATTATTCTGTTTTTTTTTCAGCTAACAACAATATTTCTTGATCTTTCTTTATATCTCATATTATCTGAAACAAAAAAAAATACATTCTCTAAAATTATGCAGAGGGGGAAATCATATGTGCTATGAAAATCCCATGAAGTTTGCATTTTGGTTTTTCATTTTTGCACTGGGGTAATCACAGCATGTGAATTTTATAGACTGTCATTTACAGTGAAAATTATAATGTGTTATCCACAAGCTCCATAAGGACAAAACTTTCTCCATGTTTTTGTTCATCCTTGTATCACTTGTGCTTAGTGTGGTAATAGTAAAGCTGACTCAAGCAATATTTGTTGGCTGAAAAACTATTTCTAAATACTCTTCATACTTAATATACATATGCCCACATAGTGTTTCTTTTAGTGGACATGCCTCAACTTACCTTTCTCATAATTACTGGCTACTTATGCTGTTTTCCTTTTCTTGCTGTAATGAAAAATATGTTGATGAAAAGTTTTATGCATGTAGTTTTCTCTGCATTTGTACTACCGGCTTAAGATAGCAGAATCTGTGCCAGGGTAAAATCACAGGGTCAATGATTTTTTTTTTAACAAGTCTTTATATGCATTTTCTGAAAATACTTTTTAAAAGAGAGCAGTTTACAAAGGCAGTAGCAAGGCAGCAGTGTGACCACACCCTCATCTGCCCGGTTTTTGTGGTGGCTACTGACTTAAGCAGAAGAATCCCTCAATCAATTAACATGCTTATATAACCTTGGTTTAGTGTCACAGGAATTCTATGCCAAATAAATACTCATTAAAATAATTTTGGTCATGTCTTTATTATCTGATGCATAATAAGTACAGGTGCAATTCAACTGTATCTCAGCCTCTAGCTTCTATGATTGAGCTATACAAGTAAATATCAGTTGTAATGATCATAAAACTATTATTTTATTGTGTAGCTTTTTTGAGCATCATAATGAGAAAGATGATTTTTCCACAAGACACTATAATACATCCTTGTTCTCCTACTAAGCTGTTTAGTGAATTTACCCATATCTCTATATATTTCTATCTCCCTGGAAATTCCATTCCCAAGGAAAGTATGTTTTTCATGCATATTTAAAATCAATATAGACCAGAGGCTTAACTAAAACTACAGTGATCTCTGGAACAAACAAGTAATCAAGACAAAGTACTGTACCTTTATGAGCTATTTGTCAAAGTCCAAATAATTAACATTGTAGGCACTGTGTCAGGTACTTGAACTGATATTTTCTTAGAAAAACTTCCTAAGCTCTGGCCATAGGAACACTGTATCTAGAGGTAACCCCTGGCTCTAAACAGAATTATAAATTAAGTGACTTAAGGTATCATTCTAAAGTAGAGTGGACTATGAAGGGTGTTAAAGGAGATCAAAGTACTCTTCAGCCCAGTGGTTGCTGAGCATGGCTCTTGCCTTTCTTCTCAATACTGTGACTGGTAGCTACACATGGGTTGTTTACCTGCCCCATATCTGCCTTTGCCCAGGAAGAAGGCGGGGCTGCTGCCTACTGTGACCCCATGGAGGAGGTACTTGGCTCTGAAGCAATCCTGCTTTCAGGTATAGCTGGGAAGAGTTCAGTCAAGAGTGTCGAAAGAGCATTTAGCAGTCCCTTGAGCCATGCAGTCGTGGCCTGTTGTAGGAGCTGCAACTGGTCCCATTCAATGTTAGAGGGCACCCAACTACCATGACCTCCCAAGTCCCCTTTAAGATAGCTGCTCTCCATGCCCCTAGGACCACTGCCACTGTCAGCTGGGAGACACCTGGCAGGCCTTCTAGCCCACTCCATGCATTCACTTTACTTTTGCTTTTAATTAAATTCAAAACAGTACCCCAAAAGTACAGATCTAGCTTCACCACCATTCTCCTCTCCCCCTAAATCACAGCATCTCCCACTCACTTTTCTAGTTAAACACTGTGGCCAAAATTCGAGTATTCTTCCAGCCCTTTTTCTACTCATTTGCAGATAGCTATGCATGTATGTATTGCATGAAGAGTTTCATACCATATGTATTGTTCTTCGACTTGCCTTTTCTTAGTAACATATCTTGAAGAACTTTCTATGTTGGTTTATACAGATTAGCTTACTGCTTTTTACTTAACAGATGGAAAACATCCTCAGAGGTGGTCAGCAGAAATAGCTAAAAAAGTTGTGATCCTCAAATCAGACAGTCAAGAAAGACATCAGAATTCAATTAAATCCCCTTCCCTTAATTTTTATACAGGAAACATTTCAAACATACAAAATAGTGGAAACCACAGGAAACACACATAACATTCCACTAAATTCAACAACTGTTACCACTTTTATTGGCTGTTGTTTTAATATCTGCTGGAGTTATGTGGCTCTAAGTTGAGAGAGATATGAAAAGAAGCAGGATTCATGAAGTCCCAAGGTCTTAAGAATTATGAAGAAAAGACATTTACAAATTATAAGAGCCAAAGAAATATAAAATTTTCTCAAAAGTACATGTAAGGTGTAGATTTCCATGAGTAGAAGGAAGAATTAATAATCCGGGGATGTGGGCTAGAAGGCTACCCCTTCTTGGAATTAGGGAGTGATTAGCATAAGTATCTCAGAGAAGGCAATGGCAACTCACTCCAGTACTCTTGCCTGGAAAATCCCATGGACGGAGGAGCCTGGTAGGCTGCAATCCCTGAGGTCGCTAAGAGTCAGGCACGACTGAGCGACTTCACTTTCACTTTTCACTTTCATGCATTGGAGAAGGAAATGGCAACCCACTCCAGTGTTCTTGCCTGGAGAATCCCAGGGACGGGGGAGCCTGGTGGGCTGCCGTCTCTGGGGTTGCACAGAGTCGGACACGACTGAAGCGACTTAGCAGCAGCAGCATAAGTATAAACAAAGTTTAGTGAGTTCCATACAGACACATTTTTCTGGGAGCTATGTGTCTTCTGAAGTCCTAGGCAAAACCCTCAAAGACATGGGATGATATGCATTTTCTTGATATGTAAAAAGAAGAATCACTCTTCCTGTCTACAAATTCTGATCTTGTGGTGGTCTTGAAATCTTTCCCTTAAATTTCACTAAGAAAGTAATCATCTGTCTAGAGGATAGGCATCTTTTTCTAAAAATTTTATTGGAGTATAGTTGGTTTATAATGTTGTGTTAGTTTTTACTGTATAGCAAAATGAAACAGATATACATACATCTCTTTTTTTGCATTTCCTTCCCATTTACGTCACCACAGAGCATCGAGTAAAATTCTCTGTGCTATACAACAGGTTATCATTATTTATCTATCTCATACATAGTATCAATAGCATAGATACATCAATCTCAATCTCCCAATTCCTCCCACTCCCCGCTATGGGTATCTTTTTATACAAAAGAAAATTTTAAATTAAATAGAGAAATGAAATATTACACAGGAATAAAATTGGATGAAATATAGCTATACTCAGCAATCTGAATAAATCTTAGTAATGTAATTTGTAGTGAAAAAGAGCTGGTTGCAGAAGACTACATAGAGTGTAACTCTATTCTTATAAAGCTCAAAAACTAGCAAATCCAAACAATACATTGTTTAGGAAGATGTACATGTCTGGTTAAAAGAAAACAAGAGCAACTTTTTAAACAAATGCATAATTTAAGACAGTGATTACCTTGAAATGGTTGGGGGATGGAGTTAGGATTTAGAAGCCTGTGGCATCATCAAAAGTATTTGTAATGTTCTACTGATTAATAATGTGGTGGATTCATGTATTCATTTTATTATATGCTCCCAAGTTTATACAGATGTTACTTACATGATTTTGTATGTATCAAATATAACATAAAATTTTTTAAGTGAAAACAAAAACCAGACTTACAAAACAGAATAAAATGTGTAAAGTTAAAGCCTAAAGAAGAACTAGAGTTTTTAATTTATAACTTTAATTAATTGAATACTCATTTTGGACATGCACATCTCTGAATAGTTCATACAAAAAACTACCTTGAAAGGCATCAAACTACATTTAGCACATCATCCAAATGTACTTACTGTTCATCTAGCCATTCCTTTAGTGGCCTTTAATTTTAATTTTTTGCCAGTCTAATACACAGGAATAAACATTCTTAAATGTATTTCTTTCAATATGTGTGCAAGTATACGTGGGGGATGGGTAGATACCTAAAAATGGAGTTGCCAGGTCAAAGAGTAAAAGACAGAAGTTGAGAGTCAGAGAAGTTAAATATAAACTTGTGTTGTGGGGGAGGAGGGAAGAGGGAGAAATTGGAGGAAGATGATCAAAAGGTAAACTTCCAATTATATTATTACAAGACATTATAAAATAAACATTACAGGATAAATATTAGGGATGTAATGTACAACATGCTAACTACAGCTACCACTGCCGTACGATATACAGAAAAGTTGTTAAAAGGGTAAATCCTAAGAGTTCTCATCACAAGGAGAACATTATTTCCCGTTTTCCTTTTGTTATAAGATGATGCCTATTAGCTGAACCTGCTATATTAATCATTTTCCAATATGTGTAAATGAACTGTCATGCTGTATGCCTTAAATTTATACAGGGATCTATGAATTATTTCTCAATGAAACTACAAAACATGCAAAACTCAGAATCACATAGGCAGCAAGTAGCAAAGTCAAAACTAGAAACAAGGCTCTTTCAGGGGCTCAATGATACACCTATTGCCTGTAGAGGAAACACCTGTTTCACCAAGGCAAGTGCCCCATTTTAGACTGAGATTTGACTCTCTCACCATCCTATTTATCCAGCTTGCAGGTGAAGCACAGTATTGATTTCAGAACCTCAGAATACAAGCACTCCTTGTCACAAGGGGCACAGAATAGGGCTTTGTTTCCCAGGAAGACAAGATGGTTTCTATGGGACTGACTTAGCGCCAGTGGCAGGAAGAGAACCTCCGCTGAGCTGAGTCAGAACCCAGAGTTCTTGTCCCATTTTTCAGAGTACTGTCCCTATGGCCCACAGAAGTGTCTCTTTATTTCTAAGAGCAGATTTTTCCATGTTTAGTGTTCAAAATGAAAATAATATTACTGAAAATGCTGTTTGCTGTTTACAGGAAAGCACAAAGGCACACATAGAGCCCATACCCAAAATGAAAAGAATGGATGGGAAAAACAGAAAATGTCAATAACCAGCTGTGCCAATCAGAGTCCTTTTCTTCCTACCTGAGATGTTCTCTGAAATTAAATAAATATATAATAAATACGCCACCCAAACCACAGGTAGTAGCAACACCAACCACATGTATTAAGTTAGAGCATGTGATTAAAATATTTAAAAACATTTCCTAAATTTTTTCTACCTTAGGGGCTATCAAGTTTCCCCAAATATCTCATTTTGAATCTGAAACCAAACAAGAAATACAGGTTGTATTTCACTGATACCACTTAAGTCTTTTAATCTATGTTTTCTTCCCTCATCATTTGTAGTGCCTGCCACTTTTTGAGGAAACTGGGTCATTTGTCTTTTAGAGTTTCTCACATACGATTTTGTTCACATGCCTCTAGCAGTGTTAACACATTCCTCTATTCCAATAGTTCCCCTAAACTGGTAGTTCAGTTTAGAAGCTTGATCAGATTCAGGTTTGCTCTTTTTTGGCAAAAAGGTGTCATTTGCTGTGTTGTGTATTTCTAACAACTGCATACAATGTCTACTGATCTCTTCTATGATATTAGTAGCCGTTGATGACCATTGCCTTGATACATTTTTATTAGAGTTTTGGACATCAGAAAATGCTGATGTTCAAATTTTGTCATTTCATTTGCTAGAATAATTTCCTCATCAATTATTTAGGTATCCTGAGACACAGTTTGTACAGCTCATAGCTTGGATTTCCCAGAAAGCAGAGTGCTTGAGACATGGGCTGTTTGAGTATTAGTCGTTCACCATGTTTGACTCTTTGTGACCCCAGGGACTGAAACCTGCTAAGCTCCTCTAGCCCATGGAATTCTCCAGGTGAGAATTCTCCAGGCAAACTTTCCAGTCCAGGGATCGAATCCAGGTCTTGAACCTAGGTCTCCTGCATTACAGGCAGATGCTTTACCATCTGAACCACCTGGGGAGCCCCACTGAAAGCATGGTTCTAGGGAAAGCTAGTGGTGGGGGAACCTGAGAGAGCCAGCTCAAAGGAGCCTCATCCAGTAGTCTTGTGGCTACAAACATCTAATGAAGTGATTCATTGTGACTTGATTTCAGAGAACTGATAAGGACTGAGCCTCAGAATAGTTTATCCTGGGAGAAAAGGAGGGAATATTTAGTTATCAGCTCCTATTCCACGGACTGGTCCACAGTTAGATCATGAAATGCTAACTCACCCACCCCTCAGGATGCTGTGAAAAGTGAAGTCGCTCAGTCGTGTCCAACTCTTTGTGACCCCATGGACTGTAGTCTACCAGGCTCCTCTGTCCATGGGATTTTCCAGGCAATAGTCCTGGAGTGGATTGCCATTTCCTTCTCCAGGGGATCTTCCCAACCCAGGGCTCAAATCCGTGTCTCCAGCACTGTAGACACTTTACCGTCTGAGCCACCAGAGAAGCAACATAGGCAACAAGATAGTTTCCATGGATTCTCACGCTGGTATTAACAGGGAAGCAATGGAGTGGGAGGTAGGAGATGGGTCATTTGGGTCATTTCCAGCTTCCTCCATAAAGCTGGAAAGAACCCACCTAGAATTTGTTGCTACAGCAGTAGCTAGAATAAGAGAAAACGAGGGATATAAGATCTAAAATGGTACATATGAAGTGTTGGATACAGTCCAAAAGAGCCAGATAAAATATGTTATTCTCTCTTACAATTTACCAGCTCTCAAAATAATGAATTAGTTCCACTGAATCTGCAAGGTAACCAATTAGGGAGTTTGGGGTTTCTAAAAAGTATTCTAATGACTCATATACATACATATATATATATATATATATACACACACACATATATATACATGTCTGTATATATGTATATATATGATATGTCTCAATTCATTGTAGTCATTTTTGTTATTAATGCTCAAATTTATCCCACTTTGGCCAGTGGGTGCTTCTATAAGTTGGCTTCTTCTTTGATTTCATGTAAATCTATTAGTTTTTGATAGCTTCCTTGCTTTCTGAATTGACAAGATACTCCCAGTCTTATTTTGGGTGCTTCTTGCCTTTAAAATAAGTCACTTCTCCAAATAGGTCTAGTTCCTTTCAGAGAAAAATGGTATTTAGAGACCACAATCTGAAATCTAAGAGTGCTTAATCCTGTCAGATTGGTTACTGTTCAGTGAACATTTTGAATAACAGATCTTGGGGAAAAAAACTTAAGAAAATATAAGTTCTAAATGACAATTTCAGTTCAAATTTAATATTGCTTAGCTTTGATTTTATATTTATCTTTTATATTAAAATAAGACTTGTAAGAACATTAACATAAATTATTGCTAACATTATGATTACTAAAAAGCAGTTTATGTTTTGTTTTTTAGCATTCTCTTCATCCTTAAGGTATATTCCTAAGGCTTGTAGAACCAAACGATTGTGTTTTAAAGTTACTTGACATAATTTCCCTTTATATGGTTAAGCCACCAACTTATACCTGTATTCATTTGTTGCATTTTGCTTTTTAAATGTTTAATTTTTCATAATCATAAAACTTTATGGCATCCCAGTCAAGTCTGCAAAACAAGATAAAGTCAGAGATG
The DNA here is from genome assembly GCA_006408675.1 of Madoqua kirkii. NCBI lineage: Eukaryota > Metazoa > Chordata > Mammalia > Artiodactyla > Bovidae > Madoqua > Madoqua kirkii. The sequence continues at coordinate 14,379 of SJYC01019342.1, forward strand.
TTCAGCTTCTATCCCTGTACTTTCCAACTTGCTCCACTCTCCCAAATTTAATAATTTATCTTTCTACTTAGAAAATACACAAATGTATGTGTTCCTGCTTTCCTAGACTAACAGCAAGACATCATGCTGCTGCTGCTAAGTCACTTCAGCTGTGTCTGACTCTGTGCGACCCCATAGAGACGGCAGCCCACCAGGCTCCCCCGTCCCTGGGATTCTCCAGGCAAGAACACTGGAGTGGGTTGCCATTTCCTTCTCCAATGCATGAAAGTGAAAAGTGAAAGTGAAGTCGCTCAGTCGTGTCTGACCCTCAACAACCCCATGGACTGTAGCCTTCCAGGCTCCTCCATCCATAGGATTTTCCAGGCAAAAGTACTGGAGTGGGGTGCCATTGCCTTCTCCAACAAGACACCATATTCACCTTTATTCATCTTGCCAGCACTATGTTCCTGACAAACTACTGTTCATCTTTTTAAAAACTGTACTGTTCTGGAGAAGGCAATGGCACCCCACTCCAGTACTTATTCCGCTACTTCTGGCAAAGGTTTGTGTAAGGGAGGAGGGAATGGGAGCTTGCCAATCATAAGTAAATCTGTCTTGACTGAATGAAGGTATCATCTTCCCATGAATTTTTTATTTTTTTTTTTGGTGGTAAAATACACATACAAAATTGACCATTTAAACCATTAAGTTGTGCAACCAGCATTTTTCAGAGTTCCAAATTGAAACTTCACCCATTAAACGAGTCCCCCAAACCATCCCAGGACCTTTAACAAGACTAAATGAAGAGGCACCTGCTCGCCAGTTGCAGGCTTGGGCACTAGGAGGATTCTGCCTTCCCATTTGAGCAGGGATTCCAGCGGCGACCAAGCTAGCTCTCGGTTAACGCTCCCGCCCTCACCTATTGTCCCAGCGGGAGGAACCGGTATTTCCGGACTGGGGCCTCAGACCAGTGATCCCGGGTAAGGGTGAGGTTAGTGGAGGAGGGGAACGGAAGCTGATCGTAAAATTTAACTTTCCATCAAAATAATTAACCTGTTTTCCCATCCCCCTCCCAACAAAAACAAAAATCCCCACCCCTCCGCCGCCTCCAGCAAAAGTTGCTAGTCGAACACCCACAATGGCCCTCAACCATCGTCCAGTGGTTTTTGAAAAAGTAGAGACGCTGACCAGTTCCTTGCCCACACCCATGGAGAGGACCGAAGAGCCGACCAGGTCAAGAATAAAGAAAGCAACACAGCGAATTCCACTCGCCCTTGGGCGGGAAGAAAGCTCAGCGGTAGTTTTGCAGAGAAGAAAAAAGCCAGGCCAGTGAGCGCGCGGGCTGGAGTGACCAGGCGGCAGTCCCTGCGGCCCCAGCCCCTACCCCACCGCTGGGTGGCGTGTGTGAACCTCCCCCGCCTCCGCCTCTGTCCTTCCAGATACCCCAAAGTAAAGCTGCAAGAAACTGCGTTTCTCTTCCCCCGGCTCGAAAGCTTGGCACCCTTGGGGGCTCGAAGGAGACAGGCGACAGCCTCTGGCCACCCGAGGCCCCTCCGGGCCGCCGCTCTCTCCGGTCGCCACCGCCCCAACCCCTCTGCCCCCACCCTGGATTTTTTTTTTTTTCTTTCTCCCAAACCTCCAAACAGGAAATAGCTTGAGTCACAATAATACACGGGAGCGGCGGCCGAGGCCACTCGCACCCGCCCATTCCCCAGGCCGCCTCCAGTACTCCGGCTCCGCCAGGCGCCGCCGGCGACGCGCGGGGAGCGCAGGGGACATCGGCCCAGCCGCCGGCGTAGTGTCGGAGGCGCCCAAGCGCCGGCCAGAGCCGCCTTCACCCTGAGCCTGACCCCGACTGCGCCAACTTCGGCAGCCACCAGCTTCCAGGCGAGTACCCTCCTCCCTCTCCCTTCCGACCACCGAGCGCCCTCGGGCGTCCCGACACTGCCCTCGGCGAGACTGGAAGAGAGCCGCCCCCAGAGCCGCAGCCGCGCTCCGGCAGCGCCGGGACACCTTGCTCGGGTCTCGACTTGGCTGCGGAGGGCTTTGCGGGGTGCCGGGGGGTGCTCTCTGGGTTCTTCGTGCGGGCGGAGGTGGAGGGGTAGCGCGAGTAAAGGCGAGCTGATGTCCCTGTAGATTCGGAGTATACTTTCTTGGACAGTAACTTTTTTCTCCCCTTTCTGGGGATGCTTAACTGACTTTTGCCTCCTCGCTCCCTCCAGGGGATGACAGTCACGGTTCTCCTGCGGAATCGTCTAGAAGCGGGGCGGCTACAGGTGTCTGCGACCCACTTTCTTTCTCCTACCTGGCCTGGAGTTCTCTCCTCCAAGGGACGGGAAATGTTTCACTTTCTGTTGAGCTTCTCTTTAACCAGATTAAAAGGGCCTCTGAGTTTGTGTTGGAGCGGTCAACATTCGCAGCGTCCGGAAGGGGCTTTACGCGGGCCGAGGGAGGCGCGGGCTAGTTGAGAGCAGGTGGGGGCTGCCTGCGGAATCTCCGCCGCACACCTGAGAGCCCCCGAGCCCCGAGCTCTCACCTCCGTAGAATTTTGGAGAATTGTTTCCCCCCACTTTCTGACCCATCTGTAAGGGAGGGGCCGAGTTCATCAACGTGCTGGGCGTTGTCAGTCTTCAAGGGGTACATAGCAAGGTTCTTCTATAGGGAGCTCGGTCAAAATTGGACATCTTTGTGTTGGAGAAAGGCCACTGAATTCCAGGCATTCTTCGAGGTTGAGAAGGGTGTTTTCAAGACTTCTGAAGCCGGCTTGAGGGCTTTCTGCGAAACTACCGCTCCGTCTGCTCTCCTTATCGCCTGTGGCTGCTTTCTAGTCCCGGGGGTGGGTGCGTTTTCTTTGTACGCCAGGTGCAGTGAGACCTTCCATCGTGGTTTCTCAACGCATTTTTACGAAGGTTGTGAATAACCCTCCGCGTTTCCTGGTGAGAGGACCGTGGTTCTAGAGCGGTTGGATTAGTAGGGTGGCTGCGTTACTTTAAGCGCTCTGGGGTTTTGCTGCTGTGAGTGAGCCAGGGTCCAGTAACTTCGGTATCACCTAGGGGCATGTTGAAATATGGGATTTCAGAGCTACCCTGGCCTGCTCCATCAAGGTCCTCAGGGGATTCTTTGAGTATTATCGATTAAGAAACACTGGCAGAGGGTTTGTTGGGCTGAAATTTTTTTTGTCCAGTTTAAAAGAAGTAATTTACAGTATGTTTCCCAACATTTCCATCCAGTCCTGTATTTGAACCTTCATTTTGCCAGACCAGGACAAACACACTTAACAGCTTTATGGGCCCAGCCCTTCCGCCCCAGGGAGCTAGGCACCTTAAGCAAGATTTGGATATGTGATTAGTATACTAGCTATGTGTTTTTTGTGTCTAGATACTTTTATTATTGTGATAAAATACAACATAAAATTTATCTTATTTTTTTTTCACCACACTGTGTGGCTTCCCGGTTCTTATTTGCTTGACCAGGGATTGAACCCAGGCCCCAGGCAATGAAAGCACAAAATCCTCACCCACCACCAGGGAATTCCTAACAGTTTTTAAGAGGACAATCCACTGACATTAAGCACTGTCACCTTGTTGCGCAACCATCACTGCTCTCTTTTTCTGGAACTTTTTCCTTGTCCCAAACAGAAACTCTGTACTTATTAAAGAATACCCTCTTCCCCTCTCTTCCCAGCCCCTGAGCTTCTGGCTACTGTTCATGACATTTTCTGTAGGGTACAGAGAAGGTTGAATAGGAATACAGAGTAAAAGTAAAATCATGTTTACAGAATATGGATAAACATTTGGAAATTCCTGGGTTGTTGGCCTGATGGACTTGGCACTGAAACTCCAGGTTTTTAAAATGCATGTGCTTTCTTTGAAGGGAGACAGCCTGAACCTATGAGGCCTTCCTTTTTCGTTTGACTGGAGTACTTCATTTAACTGGCTTTATTTTGGATGTCCTGTTTATATTGGGCTTAGTTTTTTTGTTTTTTAATAGTGACTCAAACTCATTTTTGAAAGTAGTTGGAATAAACAAACCTTAAGAAAAAGTATTGTTGCTTAGGGTATATATAGCAGGAGATCACAGCAAGACTTCAGAAAGATTTGAAATGATTTTCTAAAAGAGCCCAAACTGTTTCGATTCTGCTTTAATATTAAGTGAGTCTAATGGTCCAAGGACATTGTTTCTGGTTCTAAAAATGTTTGTATATAATTTGGAAAAGCTTTGTTGTTGTTTTAATTGAAGTATAGTTGTTTACAATGTTGTATTAGTTTCAGGTATATAGCAGAGTGATTCAGTTACACATATATATTCTTTTTCAGATGGTTATTGCAAGATATTGAATATAGTTCACTGTGCTATACAGTAGATCCTTTTTGTTTATTTTGTATACAGTAGTGTATATCTGTTAATCCCAAACTCATAATTTGTAGAAAAGCTTTGTAATAATGAATATCATCCTCTTGCATCTGCTTAAAATTATCCAGGTTGTAATTTGAGGACATGCTTTTTAGTGAGAACAGAAATGTGAATTAGCAAACTAATAAAAATGGTTTCATTCATGATCTAACAAAGACACTGTCATAGATCAAGAATGTGGTTCAGAATACATAAGTGATCAGAGATATTGGGAAGATTTAATACTACATGGTCTAGACTTTGAAACAAATAAAAAGATGAGCCCAAACTGAAATTCCAAAGAGCAAAGAAATCAACAGCAAAGGATTCTTTCTATGGAACTACAAGACCTCTGATCAGTTAGATTATACTTGGCTTGATTTTAGGCATTCGGATAACTAGTCCAGCTCCAAGGAAAATCAAGTCTTGCGCAGTCTCCTTTTTGAGACCAGTCAGCAGTGCTACCTCTGCATATCAACCAGATGGTCTCTACGCAGTACCCAAGATGCTACACAGTGTGGAAGGAAGGGCACAGGGTTCAGGTGCAGAAGAACTGATATTTACCCTGACCAACTGACTGAACAGGAGTAAGCCTCATAAACTCGGAGCCACCATGTCCCTAAATATAAAATTAGGGAGACAGTTGTCTCTCTAAGACGATGTAGTAAGGACTCAAAAGGACCAATAAGGACTTATAAAAGTGCTTGTAAACTGTAAAACGATAATAAAATTTTCTTACCTTCATTTGGGAGAAATTTACAGTGCAAAAGAGACAGAAGAAGTCACATATTTGGGGTACCTAACACTTTTTAGTTAACTGAGTTTGTAGAGATGTAATTCATATACCATACAACTCACCAATAAAGTGTACAATTCATTGATATTGAGTATATTCACCGGGTTGTGCAACCATCACCATAATCAATTTCAGGACATTTTTATTGCCCTAAAATAGTACTACTACGTCCACCCCTTAGCTGGCCCCTTCTAATCTCCTGTCTTCCCCAACGTAAATAACCACTAATCTCCTTCTGTCTATAGATTTGCCTATGCTGGATATTCAATATAAATGGAATCATACAATATGTGGTTTTGTATTCTGACTTCTTTCATTTAGCATAATGTTTTCACAATTTATCTACATTGCCTCATGCATCAGAGCTTTCTTTTTATTGCCAAATAATGTTCTGTTGTAAGTGTATACCACATTTTGTTTATCCGTTCATCTGTTGATGGACATTTGTGTTGTTTCTACTTTTTGCCTGTTATAAATAATGCTGCTCTGAACATTCATGTTTCTATGTGGATGTATGTTTTCATTTTGGAGGGGTACATACCTACAAGTGAAAAACATATGTTAGTTCTATATGTAACATTTTCAGAAACTGCCAGACTGTTTTCCAGAGTGACTGCACCATTTACAATCCCATCAGCAATGTGTGAGAGTTTCAGTTTCTCTAGTTTTTTTTTTTCTTGGCCATCCTAGTTGGTGTGAAGTAGTTTTGATTCACACTCTTCTGATGGCCAGTGATGTTAAACATCTTTTCATGAGCTTATTTTTTAAGCCATTCTTTTTTTAAAATCATTTTCTAAGAAAAACTAGATAGAGGAAGAGGAAAATCAGTTTTGTATAGATTCCCTAGTTTCAGTGGTCTAGGAAAATACTGAAAATGTAAACTGAGTACTTTGCTCTTTTCAAATTTATTTTGATTTTGACTCATCTTTTTATTTGCCTTGAGGCCTAGTACCTGTAGTACCTGATGTTCCAAAGGATTTTAGTGAAGAATTAATACATAGATTCTTGGAGGTGAAGGGGAATAAATAGACAGGGGTTTAGTATTCTATATGCGGATACAATGTCCCCTAAAATAACATGCACCACTCAAATGTTAATAACGCACCAAAAAATAAATGGACTTGTGCTGATGGTGAACATTTTAAACACTTGAACTAAAATATTGTTTGATAGTCTGTGATTAACATCTGTCCATTCTACTTAATATATAAGAATATACAGGTCATATTCATAGATTGTAGCTTTTATTAGGCTCTCTTTTTAAAAATCTTTTAAAATCTTTATTCATTTTTTGTGTGGCTCTGTTGGGTTTTCATTACTCTGCACATGTTTTCTGTAGTCGCGGCGAGCAGGGGCTATTCTTCCTTGCTGTGTATGGGCTTCTCTTGTTGTGGAGCAGGCTCCAGGCCCTGGGCTTCAGCACTTGTAGCAAAGGGGCTCAGTGGTTGTGGTTCACAGGCTATGGAATCTTACCAGACCAGAGATCAAACCTGTTTTCCCTGCCTTAGCAGACTACTGATTTTATTTTCACATACTCCGAGTGCCGGTGGATGTTTTGGCATGAGTTTGTGCATTTCCGTTCTTTCTTTCCCAGGCTGTATGGCAATGCGTTTTCTCTATAGCCATGTGGAGAATCATCTTTATGGTCTACAGTTACAAATGGGTCATGAATTTTTAAAATACCTGTAGGCATTTTAGAGGCCCACTATATTGAACTTGGGTTGTATGTTTGGATCTTATATTAGTGGTAACTGTAGAGAGCAATAAGGGAAATAGAAAAATCAGCCATATTTAGAAAATTACTTCCATTTCCTTATTCCTTAGAATAAAAGCAAATGAAAGTGTGTGGTTCAGTGGTCCTCACACACTGGACTGTATCTGAATCACCTGGAAGCTTGATAAAACATATATTGCTGACCACCTCCCACCCCGAATTTGTTTCCCGAGTTAGTCTGGAATGGACCCTGATAATCTGCATCTCCGACAAGTACCCAGGTGATGCTGATGCTGCTGGTCTGGGGGCCTCACTTTAGAGACCCAGTGGATTGAAGGCATTTGGAAATGGAATGGAATAAGAGTGAGGGAAGGGACAAGGCTAGCGGTGGGCTCCTGCATTCTGTGCGTACAGGAACTTGATAGAGCTGAGGAGGTAGGTGTGACTCAGGAAGGGCATAGACAGGTGCTGGGAACTGGGACATAAGGATTAGTGGGGGAGGGGTAGCTGTAAGAGAAGCCTCTGTTATGGGGAAGGAGTGGGGAGAGGGTTCTGAGGAGACCAAGGCCACTGAGGACCCCAACTCCATGTAAAGGCGAGTGAGGACACAGCTCTTCTCTGCTTCCAGAAAGGCCAGCGTTACCAGGTCGTGGGATGGGCTACTTGGGGACACAGCCAAGTGTGAACTTGCCTTCATAAGATAAGGGATCCCTGTAGTCCTTCAGACAAAGTCCTGGAGTCATGACTGGCCCCTCCCCATCTGGACTATTGCTGTTAATCATAGTCAACCTAGAATCTGGGGAGCTTTGTAAGCCAGAGCAAGAGTCCTTTGTAGGAGTAGCCATCAAGTTTTAGTTTCCTCCTCTCACGCCTTGCCAGCTCAGCTTAATGGCTTAAAAATCTGTGCAACCAGGTGTCTAGTCTCCTTAGCATAACTTGGCATAAGCGGATTCTGAGAGTGGGTGCTGACAATCCATGTCATGAAGGTCAGGTTCACTACAGAAAAGAAATCCAACAAGGGAGGTAGCCCACTGCTGTTGGATCCTGTGAAGTTAAGCTGTGACCCACCTTCCCTGTGGTTTCACAGACTTGAAACTAACATCTAATTTTATTTCATATTGTGCATGAGAGGAATCCTCATTGTATCTGAGGATATAAAGCATTTATCTTGAGCTTTGGAATGAGGCCAAAGCCTGCCACCGAAGTACTCTGTGTTCCCATCTGGGAGCACCTGCCATCAGCAGGGGGAGAGGGTTTGGTATCCACGAATGTGATCTCCGCCCAGCTCTGCCTGTGGTGTGCTGCTGAGGTCAGAGCTGGGCAGCTGCCACCTACGTTAGACTCACCTTGGCGTCCTCCACCCCACTCAGCCGGTTTCACAATTTTTCATTCCTGCTTGGCCCCTGTAGGCCGAGGGTGTGTGACTCCGCTGGTTAATGGTCAGAACTAGACAAGAAGCACTTCTCAGTCTTGCTTCTGGGAGAGATGTTTCAGGATCCCTAAGGTTACCTCCAGTTTCTATGATTTGCTTAGAGGACTCAGAGTCTCACCACTATGGTTATTACTGTGAGAGTACACAAAGCAAAATCAGTAAATGGAAGAAGCCACTTGGATCAGAATCTGAGAAAACAAGGCACAGGCTTCCAGTGTCCTCTCCTAGGGCAGGCGCATAGGCCATCATTAATTCCAACAGACCACATGCATGAAATGTTGCCAACCAGGGAACTTCATTAGAGACTCAGTGCCCAGGTTCCGTGGGTGTCAGAAGATAGGAATTTTGTCATCAGATTAACTTGGGTTGGAATCACACCTCCAGTACTAATTACCAATGTGGCCATGAGAGAGTTACCTAGTCATCTGGTGCCTGAGTTTCTTCATCTGAAAACAGAATTTATGTCTACCTCTGAAAGTCATTGTGAGAATGAACTAAGGTAATGCATTTTAAAATTTTTATTTAGTTTTGTTTTTGACTGTGCTGGATCTTCGTTGCCGTGTGGGCTTTTCTCTAGTAGTGCAAAGCAGGGCTGCTCTCTAGTTGCAGTGCTCGGGCTTCTCATTGCAGTGTCTTCTCTTGTAGAGCATGGGCTCTAGGGTGCATGGGTTTCGATGTTTGCAACTCCCGGGCTCCAGAGCACAGTCTCAGTAGTTATGGTGCATGGACTTAGCTACTCCATAGCATGTGGGATTTTCCTGGACCAGGGATCAAACTCATGTCTTCTGCACTGGCAGGCAGCTTCTTTACCATTGAGCCACCAGGGACGCCCAGGTAATGCATTTTAAGGGGCGCACTTATCTCAGTGGCAGACACAGTGAATGTGGTCACTGAAACACGGTTTAGCCACACATCGGCCAGAGGAAGGGTATATCGGCCAGAGTGGGTGGCATCTGCCATACCTGCTGTGTGCAGAGCCCAAGGTCAGAAGACTTCTCTAGCCCTGGGCTCATAGGTGTACCTCAGGCTGCCTTCTTACCAGCTCGTCCTGCCTACTGACCTGAGAACATTTTTTGCTGTTTTGCTCTTCTGGCTCCTAGGAATACTTTGCCCTCTGCCTCAGATGTCTCAGCTCCTTCCATTCGCCTAAGGAATGTCTGCACATATTTTTAAGACCTAACTCAAGTGCTTTCTCTGTGAAGACTTTGCCAAGCCAAGCCGCTTGAGCAGGCTTATCCACTCTCCTGCCTCATCCCTGTTCCGTGGTCACTGTGACCCCTACTGCAGTGGGCTGGTTACAGTTACTTGTTGCTCTGCTAGACTTGGTTCTTGAGGGAAGGGATGGTTTCATATTATTTGTATGTACAGCATCACTCAGAATGTTGGATAAGGAGCAGCTCAGGGGTTGTCCAGGGAGTGAATGAATGAATGGAGTGTTGGGGATGTGAACCCAACAGGAAATGGATACAATGTGCAAAATAGGTATCTGCCTTCAGAGCAGCCCCTGAGAGTACAGAAGGGAAGATAGATAGTAAACAGATATAATCAGAGAAGTGATACAAGGGAAGCAGAGTCTGACCCAGCTGCAGGTGCAAGGGGAGCAGGAACAAGGAGAAATGGGCGGTCCAAATGTTGATGCCCTGGGCAGTGTGATATCTGCTGGAGCTTAGGTGGTTGTTGGAGGCTGGAAGAACTGGTCAGGCAGGAAGCCACTCCCGAAGAGCCAGGAATCCTCCTGATGGGGATGGAGAGGTAGAGCAAAGGTTACCAACACCTTAGCTGCCAGAGAGCAGGAAATCTAAGTGGAAACGTGGAAGGTTAAAGTGGTCCAAGTGGGAACATGAAAAACTGGGGCTGGGGAAGGGTTGACTGAGGCAGTGGCACCCAGTGACCTGAAAACCTGTCTGGGAATGGATGTCTGATCTTAGGCTTCCGTACCAAGATACCGCAGCCTGGGGGCGTTAAGCCACAGACATTTATTACTCACATTTCTGGAAGCTGGAAGCCTGAGATCTGGGTGCTGGCATGGTCCATTTCTGGGTGAGGACCACCTCCCTGGCTTGCAGAAGGTGACCTTCTCACTGTGTGCTCACACAGCCTTTCTTGGGTGCATGCACACGGAGTGGGAGCCATCTCTGTCTCTTCTTCCTCATCCCATCGTGAAGAACCCACCTTTGTGACATGACATAAACCTCATTTACATTCCAGCTCCCCATCATGATCACCAACATGCTAGGAATTAGGGAACACGGAGCGGGAGCCATCTCTGTCTCTTCTTCCTCATCCCATCGTGAAGAACCCACCTTTGTGACATGACATAAACCTCATTTACATTCCAGCTCCCCATCATGATCACCAACATGCTAGGAATTAGGGCTTTGATTGATGCATTTTAAGAGGACACGACATTTAGTCCATAATAACCTGGGCCAGTAAATATTTGCTGAGTAAATCATGGCTAGCACTTAGCACTTCAGATGGTTCAGACCCTAAGTGTTTTGCATATATTTTTTAAGTTTAATTTTCACACAACTTTATTAGGTAGGCATCATTATTATCCCCTATTTACAGAGAAGGAAACTGAGGCCCTGGAGAGGTATAGAGGCTTGTCCAGGCTACACAGCTAATTAAATATGAAGCTGGGACACAAACTGAGGCAGTCCGGTTCTAGAGAGCAGGATTTTAACCATTATACCCTGCTGCCTCTTAGTTAGAAAGTAAACTCTGATGTTATTGGGTATCTGTCATATGCTGATTCCTCAGGAGAGATGCTAGCAATACAAAGATGAATATGACATCTTATCTGCCATCCAGGCCATCAGAGAATGCTTAGAGAAACAGCTATGACTTTTGAAGTCAGTGGAAATGTATTGAGGCCAACAGAAACTTTGTTTCACCTTTCTTTTGTAACTACTACACAGGACCATTAGCAAAGGCTTCGCTCTTTTAGAATGTGCTGAAGTGCTCAAAATTACATATATTGTGTAGGAAATAGGGGGCTGAGTCATCAAATTAGAACTGAGAGTTTCTAATGTAATGACAATAACTAAATGATGGTAATGCATATCCTAAAATTTATAATACTATCAAGATACAACTTGAGGAAAAGTAGAACCACTTATGTAAAAAAGCTTTTTAACTAAAAATAAACATAGATAATTTAGATATATTTTACAGGAAAATTTAAGACAAAGTGAATTAAAAACCTTGTGGTGTTTCAGAATCTTGACTATTAGGGAAGATCATGTACAAGCAGAAGCTTAGTAAACCCAGGAGGTAATTCATTTTTTTTTTTGCCTGGATGGGGGTGTTCAGCGAAAACCCCAGTCCATAAGGAGGAGGAGAAGGTGGATAGAGATCCCTAGGTGGGAAGCCAGCTTGGTGTTGGTTGAGGTTGGGGGAGAGTGCTTCTTGGAAGGAAGAGAAGGAAGATTTCTTCTATTTATTTATTTATTTATATCTTTTGGCTGTGTTGGGTCTTCATTGCTGTGCACGGGCTTTCTCTAGTTGTGGCAAATGGGGGCAACTCTTCATTGCAGTGCTCCAGCTTCCTGTTGCTTGGGCACGTGGCTTCAATATTTGCAGCTCACAGGCCATAGAAATCGTGCTCAGTAATTGTGGCATACCAGCTTAGTTGCTCCAAGGCATGTGGCATATTCCTGGATGATCGAGCCCATGTCCCCTGCATTGGCAGGCAGATTACTGTCCACTCCCCCGTGCCACTAAGACATGGCTTAATTGATTAATTTACTTTTGGTTGTGTGTGGGCTGCTTTTGTGCGCCTTTCTCTAGTTGCAGAGAGTGGCAGTACTCTTCCTTGTGCGGGTGGGTTTCTTCCTGCAGTCATTTCTCTGGTTCTGCAGCCCGGGCTCTCGGGGCATGGGCTTTAGTAGTGGCAGCATTCAGGCTCAGTAGTTGTGGCACATGGGCTCGGTTGCTCCATGGCATGTGGAATCTTCCTGGACCAGGGATCAAGCTCCTATTCCTGGTACTGGCAGGTGGACTCTTATCCACCATGCCACCAGGGATGTCCAAGAGGCTGTCTCTTCTTGCCACAGACTCCGCCTTTGGATCCAACGGAAATAGCAGATTTGAGAGAGAGGAGGTGAGGGAAGGGGAAAGCCTGCAGCCAAGAGAGGGTTGGAGAGTAGGGCTGAGATAGTCTATCTCAGAGGAAGAGCACTTTGCCAGGGATCAGGAAGAGATGTGCTGTCTGAATCCTCAGATGCACACAGGTTACCCAGGAAGGCGCGAGAGCAGAGTAGGAAAGAGTCAGACCTGGGCTTGAATGTTGCCTCTGCCAGTTAGAAGCCGTTGGATCTAGGGCAGGTTTTCCCACTCTGAGCCTTAGTTTTCTCTTTGTAAAGACAGTCAGTAATACTACCTTCTCCCTGAATTGCTGTGGTTCGAGCTTCATTGCTTTTATGGGTTTTTGTCTCAAGTTTGCATGCTTCTGTCTTAAGAAGTTTTATTCAGCCTCCCATGCTCTCAAACCGATGACCATAAGCTCCTTCTGAAGGAATAGAATTTGGCTTTGAGAAGAAGACGGAGTCATTGCAGCTTTTCTTCAAATTCTCCTGCTCTTCATGGTCACAGCTCAGCCTGTCATTTGCTTTGGACCTTCCCTCCGCTTTCTCTGTCTGGACAGATAATAGCCCAACAAGCTGCAGTTCTTTCTCATGATGGAGCTGCATCATCTCATTTCCTCTCTTGTGAGTGTGTGTGACTACACTTTCACTAGAGGCTTAATCTGACATCACGATGACCTATCAAATTTCTGTTCTCTTCTGCAGCATTGGTGAGAGCTGATTTTTCTCTCCATCTGGGGTGGTGAGATGCATGCTTGGTTTTGGAATTTCAGTCACTTCCTCCCGGATCTTTGTGCCTGGTCACCAGCATTGTTGATATGCCCTGATTCTAATTTGTTCCCTCATTCTATTCTCTAAGAGAAGCTTATCTCTTAAAAAAAATTTTTTTGAAATATAGTTGATTTACAATGCTGCATTGTATATATATATACTTTATATGTTTTTTAAATAATTTTTAAAATTATTAATTTGTTTTTTGGTGGGCTGGGTCTTTGTTGCTACACATGGACTTTCTCTAGTTGTGGTGAGCGGGGGCTACTCTTCGTTGCGATGCACAGGCTTCTCATTACAGTACCTTCTCTTGTTGTGGAACACAAGCTCTAAGCGCTTAAGCTTCAGTAGCTCTGGTGCACAGGCTTCGTTGCTCCATGGCATGTGGGATCTTTCCAAACCAGGGATCAAACTCGTGTCCCCTGCATTGGCAGGTGGATTCTTAACCTCTGCACCGCCCGGGAAGTTCTAATATATATGCTTTTAAAGATTTGTTTCCATGATAAGATATTGAGTTATTATAAGATATTGAGTATAGTTCCCTGTGCATTACAGTAGGTCCTTGTTGTTTATCTATTTTATATACTGTATAGTAGTGTGTATATGTTAATCCCAAACTCCTAATTTATCCCTCTCTTCCCCCATCTTTCTCCTTTTCTAACCACAATTTTATTTTTTACGTCTGTGAGTAGAAGCTGATCTTGACTGAGCTTCTCCTAGTCCCACCAGACACTTGATCTGACTTTGCAACACAAGCCCTAGATGCTATCTGGAGATCCCAAGTCTTTCTCAGTTGCTCATAATACTTTTACATGTAACTTCTTCCTCTTGTATTTTGTTGGGTGCAGTTTCCAGAGAACAGATCATTCTCATAGTACCAGATGCTGGCTCATATTAAACATGGAGCATTTTCTTTTCCCAGTTGATTTACTGTAAAGCATATATGCTTGATCAAATCACGGACTGGACATGTCCAGGCAACCTATTTCTTCTGGGCTTTTGTCTTTTTCATCTCACTTGAGAACTTTTCCTTCCCACCCGCGCGCCGCTCCCCCCACCCCCATCTTTAGGCAGCATTACGGATTGAAATGTATCCTCCTCATTCATATGTTGAAATCTTTACCCCTGGCACCTCAAAATTGATCTTATTTGGAAATGAAGACTTAATTGAAGTAATCAAGTAAAACTGAGGTCATTAGGGTGGGCCCTAAGCTAGTATCATTTGTGTCCTTATAAGAAGAGGAAATTTGGACACAGACACATATTACACAAAGATGATGGACAGACATAGGGAGAAGATGGCCACCTATAAGCCAAGTAGACAGCTCTGCTTCGCAACCCTCAGAAAGAACCAGTCCGCTCAACATTCTGAACTTGAACTTTCAGCCTCCTCCAGCCTGTGAGATGTAAATTTCTGTTATGGCACCAGTCTGTGGTCCTTTGTTACGTCAGCCCTCACAAACTAATACAGTCAGAATAAGAAATTCTGCCTGGAACCCAGAGAGATGTTAACACAGCAGCCGTCACGTACACTCCACCGTCTCCCACTGATGTCCCAGGAAAGCAGGATGGGGGGGTCACATCATCAACTTCTTCTGCCTCGAACTCTGAAGTTTCTCCTGGGTTTGCCCAAAGTACCCCTGTGCGGCAGGATGACACTCCTCCAGGGGCCCCACATTAAGGCTTTGAAGCCAGTTTGACCACAATACTGTGATCACTAAACAGGGCTCTGCTTGGAACCAAACCTGTGTCTGATGGCCAGGCAGTCCACCATGGAGAGGATTGGGTCCAGACCTGAATCAATGTGGAACTCAAACCCCCCAGTGCTGCCCAGGACTCCTTCTTAACCTTTGATTAATCTTCTCGGTGGCCCAGGAGACTCACCCCTATCCTCTGTACATGCCTAAACATGGAATTTGAATTCATTTTGGTCTACTTTTGATAGATTAAAGAGAACATATTTGAGAGGGCAGAAGAAAGAGTAACCTAGCCCTGTCTAAGGGGTTCAACTAAGGAGAGCTTTCTGGAAGAAATGAAGACATAGCTGATTAGCAAGGAAAAGAACACATTCACATAACACAGTGCTGGACATTACACATGCTAAGTGCTTTACATGTAAAAACTGATTTAGCATTTTTAAAATAATTTCTCTGTTACTTCTCTTTTTCCCTTCTGCTGCTGCTGCTGCTGCTGCTGCTAAGTCACTTCAGTCATGTCCAACTCTGTGCAACCCCATGATGGCAGCCCACCAGGCTCCCCGGTCCCTGGGATTCTCCAGGCAAGAACACTGGAGTGGGTTGCTATTTCCTTCTCCAATGCATGAAAGTGAAAAGTGAAAGTGAAGTCGCTCGGTCATGCCCGACTCCCAGTGACCCCATGGACTGCAGCCCACCAGGCTCCTCTGTCCATGAGATTTTCCAGGCAAGAATACTGGAGTGGGGTGCCATTGCCTTCTCTGTTTTTCCCTTCTAGTTTTATTGAAATATACTTGACATACAGCACTGTGTAAGTTTAAGGTGTACAGCATAATAAATTGACTTATATACATCATTAAATGAGTATCACAATAAGTTTAGTGAACATTCATCATCTCATACTGATACAAAATTAAAGAAATAGAAAAAAAATTGTGATGAGAACTTTAGAATATATTTTCAACAACTTTCATAGAAAACATACAGCAGTGTTAATTATGTTTATCATGTTGTATTGTACCTTCCTAGCACTTATTTATAACTGGAAATTTGACCTTTTGACTGCCTCCCCTGACTCCCACCTCTAGTGACCATGTATCTGGTTTCCTTTTCTATAAGTTTGTTTTTGAAGAATAACTTACCTACAGTGCTATGCTAGTTTCTGGTACACAACATGGTGATTTGGTATTTCTGTATATTTCAAAATGATCACCATGTTATGTCTAGTTATAATGTCACCATAAAAGATATTACACAGTTACTAACTATATTTCCCATACTATACATTTCATACCCATGACTCATTTATTTTGCAACTGAAAGTTTGTGCTTGTGATTTAGCTTTTAAAACAGGCCTGTGAGGTCAGTGCTATTAGCCCCACTTTACAAATAATGAAACTGAGGCATAGAGACATTGAGTGACTTATCCATGATCACTACAGCTAGTTAGTGGTGGAACTGGACTTGAGTCATGGGTGGTGAGGCACCCTAATTCATGCTAAGGAAGTTGAGAGCACGTGTCGGCAGATGAGTTGTGAGATTATATAAACTGCTGTCTCCAGCCGGGGCTTCCCAGGTGGCTCAGTGGTAAAAAATCTGCCTGCCAATGCAGGAGATGTGGGTTTGACCTCTAGGTCAGGAAGATCCCCTGGAGTAGGAAGTGGCAACCCACTCCAGTATTCTTGCCTAGAAAATTCCATGGATAGAGGAGCCTGGAGAGCTACAGTTTTTTGGGTTGCAAACAATTGGACATGACTTAGCAACTGAGCACATACACTCTCCAGCCACTGGCCACAGACTGCTGGATCTCCATACTTCACACCTTGTGTAGTCCCTACCCAGTTCTGGAGCTTTTGTCCCTTTCCAAAAGTTGCAGAGCAAAGGTGACTAATATCTCCCTAACCCGATGAATGGCCAAGCCCTTCTTGATTTAAACCAGCTCCTGTCAGTGTTCTAAACTCTGTGCAGTGCCATTGCTCATCTGCTCCCAAGCAAGCGATCTGCTAGAATCCTGCAATTCTAGGTTCAGAGTAGAAATGTAACATGAACACAATTTCTTTTCCATTTTCTTTCTTTTTTTTTTTTTTAAACACAGTGTGGTTTGTGGGATTTTAGTTACCTGACTAGGGGTTGAACCAGGGTCATGGCAATGAAAATGCCAATCATAACCACTAAACCACTAGGGAACTCTCTCTCTCTTTTTTTTGGGGGGGGGGCTATAATTTTTACAACATTAATAAGGAGTGAATTTCCCTCATATAAGGAGTTTAAAATTTTTTTTATCTTTTAGGAAAGAGAGTACTTGTACAATTACTGTGCATTCAAGTTATTTGAGAGATATGATCTTTTGGCTTTTAATTATTCAGGCTCAGACAGTAAAGAATCTGCCTGCAATGCAGGAGACCTGGGTTTCATCCCTAGGTTGAGAAAGTTCCCTGGAGAAGGTAATGGTAAACCACTCCAGTATTGCCTGGCGAATCCCATGGACAGAGGAGCCTGGTGGGCTACAGTCCTTGGGGTAGCAAAGGAACTAACACTTTACTAGCAGAAACTAAAAATCTGTGAAATATGGTAAGGAAGAACATCCCCAGTTGGTGAGTAACACCTAAGCTGGGCCCCTTTCCTCTGCTTCCTACAGCAAGCCTGGGGACATTATTTTCTCCTTTCTTTCTTTTTTTTTTTTTTTTAGTTTTCATTATTTACTCTAGCCCTTGAGTTCCTGTACCCTTTAGTCGTCTCCCTGTTTTCCCCACAAAACCAGTCAGCCTTGGGCTTTTTTTGTAGCTGCAGGGAAGGGACAGACGTGTGTTAGTACTCCTTATGCTTGCCTGCAAAGAAATGAGGATTTATGGAATTTTCTTGAAGAGATATTAAGAATGGGGAAAAGACAGAGGAGATGGAAGAAGGGAGGGAGATACAAATACATCATCTCATTTATTATTTAAAGCCACCCCTGTGTGGTGGTCTTCCAGCTTTACAGATAATGAAATAGGTTCAGAAGGGTCAAGTAACTTGTTCAGGGTCCCATGGGGTTAACAGCAGAGGTGGGATTCAAATCAGGTCTTCTCATTTAAACTCAGCTCTCTTTCCCTTTATGACTGGGCACCTCAGGAACGGGTGAGGATGACTTCAAGGTCATGCTGGGAGAGCCAGGAGGAGGATGCAAAAAAACAGGAAAGGCAAGAAGCAACTGCTGCTGGGGGCTGGGCAGTGAACCTTCAGGTAGAGACCGGGTTGAGTCTGGGGCCAGGGTTGAAAGGACAGATTTGGTATATCCAGTTGAAGGTCACGGTATAAACCCAATACAGTGCATTTTGAGACTGGCTGTGAAGAGAAAAGCCAAGTTTGAGCTGACAGGGAGGTGAGTGTTAAATCTAGGAGAGGCACAACTTTGAACTCTAATTCTTTTACACTGTGTAGTCTGTTTTTCTAAGTGTTCTAGTGGCTCATCTGAGTAGCAAATATGTAGAGATGTATTTTAATGAAGCTATTGGGGGTTGGCAGGGATGAAATGATGCCTTAAGTCAGTTTATTTTGTTTGTAGTGGAGTTAAAAAAAAAAAAGACTGTTTTCCTGACTCTTCTACTTTTAGTTAAGGCTTTTTCCAGCTCCCTGTAAAGCAAACCACACCCTGTATAACAGCCTGTTTGGGGCATTAGTTCATTTCCATTTTTATACTTCTAAAACACAGCAACAGTTAGAATACCCCGTGAAGAAGGATGTCCACTCTTTTCCTCCAGCAGGAATAAGTAGACATCATCAGTTCAAAGGGAAGGTCAGCCTTATCTGTGAATTTGTATATCCAATTTTAATCATTCAGAAAGAGAACTTGAGCATCCTGATTTAAAAGGTTTTTAGATCATATATATTTAAATGTTAGACCCGGAGAAGGCCTAATCACCGGAACCGTCGTCCCACAGATCACCAAGACCAGGAATTCGATGCAAACCGCAAGAGGATTTTATTGAGCCGGCGCGCCGGGTTCGAACTCCTCGGGAGGAGTGAACCCAGAACACTGGTTGCAAAGGATTTTTATACAGAAAAATCACAAGCAGGCGGGAATAGGGTTAGGACAATGTGATTGGGGGCCACAAGCAGGTACAGGTGGGGTGAGGACGTTTGATTGGTGGGCAAGGCTTAACCTTTACAGGGATAGGTCTGCAAGTTATTAAGTCGAAACGGCAGACTGACCACCCCGCGGAGGTTGGCCAATTCTCAGGAAAAAACAGCCTCCAGAAAGGATTAACATAAAAATAACCATTCTGGGTGGGGGGCTTCTGCAAAGATCAGGAGACCATGAGTCATCAGATAAGGGGCAGGCTATTTTCCATGAGGTATGGCCTGCCTCTGGGGTTTTAACAGGACAAAGAAAACTTTTTAAAAAAAACAGCCTCCAGAAAGGATTAACATAAAAATAACCATTCTGGGTGGGGGGCTTCTGCAAAGATCAGGAGACCATGAGTCATCAGATAAGGGGCAGGCTATTTTCCATGAGGTATGGCCTACCTCTGGGGTTTTAACAGGACAAAGAAAACTTTTTAAAATTTAACTTTTTCCCTTCATAACAATTTAAAAAAAATAAGTGATTTTCAATCAAATAGTTGTAGTTATAAAGGATTTCTAGAACTCTAGAAATTGGAGTTAACCAAGTAAATGAAAATTTCCAAAGACTTTCTAGAATTACAAAGAAAATAGCCATGTAATTACATACCTGTATATAATTGAAAATATTGGGGGAGGGGGTTTCCAGAAAGTTCCAAAAGACAAAACTTGAATTTTCAATCCACACATATCTGTATGTATTACATACATATTACAAATTTTGACTTAATTAATTTATTTTTTCTGTGTTATTGTCCTCTTGCAGTATTATGAGGGAGTTTATACAAAGATGACAATTTTTTAAAAAGAATAGAAAGCTGAACAACTCATTTGTGGAAGAAAAATAAGTTCTTTCTAGTTACTTGCAAAGGGAGAATTCCTAATAAAAGACCAAATTTTACTTTTGTATGAGATCATCATAGATAAGAATCACTTTGTAAGTTATGTTAAATGCATCAGAAATTCCTTTAGAAAATTAAACTTTAAAACATGCCATTTTTAAAGTACTGTGTCAGTTTCATTGTAGTAAAACAGCTTCCAACGGCTAACAAGTTTAGCCTGTTTTGTTGTTTTTGGTAACTCAGACTTCATTTATTGTTTGAGAGGGTTGTGTAGTAATTTTTATTGCACGTCATTAGAAATACAAATTGTTAGAACAAAGACTGTTATGTAAGTATAATTATACCATCCTGCCTGAGTAAATGAGGGCTGTATTAGAGCTTTTTTTGAGCAGTGACAGCTGTAGCCGACTAAGTTCAGCCTGTAAAAGGATTCCAGTGACTAACTGGTACTAATTGTTTGTAGAACAACCCGTGGGAGTAATATTCATGAATACTATGAAAATGAAATATTTCAAGACCAAATGGTTTGTCCTTTGTCTTCACTTCTTACTTGTGGTCAGTTATAGTACAGTATCCATGGGAGATTGGGTCCAGGACCCCCAAGGATACCAACACCCAGAGATGCTCATGTACCTTATATAAAATGACATAGTATTTGCAAGCAATGTGCAACCCATTCTCCTGTATACTTTAAATCATCTCTAAATTACTTATGGGCTTCCCTGGTGGCTCAGAGGTTAAAGCGTCTGCCTCTGATGCGGGAGACCCAGGTTCGATCCCTGGGTCGGGAAGATCCCCTGGAGAAGGAAATGGTAACCTACTCCAGTATTCTTGCCTAGAGAATCCCATGGACAGAGAAGCCTGGTAGGCTACAGTCCATGGGGTCGCAAAGAGTCGGACACGACTGAGTGACTTCACTTCACTTCAAATTACTTATAATATCTAATAGTATAAATGATGCATAAATAGTTGTAACTACAATGTAAGTGAAAGTGAAGTCGCTCAGTCGTGTTCGACTCCTTGTGACCTCATGGACTGTAGCCCACTAGGCATCTCCCTCCATGGGATTTTCCAGGCAAGAACACTGGAGTGGGTTGCCATTTTCTTCTCCAGGAGATCTTCCTGACCCAGGGATTGAACCCAGGTCTCCCACATTGTAGGCAGATTCTTTATCATCTGAGCCACCAGAGAAGTCAACTACAATGTAGATGCTGTGCAAATAGTTGTGAGTACAATGGAAATGCTATATCCTATAGTTGCCAGAGCTAGGCAAACTCAAGTTTTGCCTTTTGGAATTTTCTGGAATCTGCCTCCCCCAATATTTTCAGTCCAAGGTCGGTTTTATCTGTGGATAGTAATCTATGGATATGGAGGGCTGACTATAATATTATAATAGGGAAGTGGAGGCTCATAGTCTGTTA
The DNA here is from genome assembly GCA_006408675.1 of Madoqua kirkii. Lineage (NCBI taxonomy): Eukaryota > Metazoa > Chordata > Mammalia > Artiodactyla > Bovidae > Madoqua > Madoqua kirkii. The sequence goes on from SJYC01019342.1 coordinate 35,609, forward strand.
CTGTTATTGGAAAATAATCTAGCACTTATCAGTTCAGGCCTCTCATCAAGAGGGAAATTGAGGTTTAGAAAGCAGTTGAAGGGTTAAGTTACTGACCACGAAACTTTTTTGCTCACACGCCCCATCAGATTTTTAAGCATACTCTATAATATATATGAGTATATTACTTTATAAATTATATACTTTGGGGACATCACTGGTGGTTAAGACTCCAGGTTTCTACTGCAGGGAACACAAGTTCAACTTCCCTTTGGTAACTAAGATCCCACATGCTGTGTGGCCAAAATACACACATACACACAGAATTATACTTTTATGTAATTTAAAATATATTAGTTCCTAAAGCAAACATTACAAATATTTAATAACAAATGCTCAAACTAAAATTTTAATGGACAAGAGACAAAAAAGAAATAGATAGTAGCCTTTTGGAATTTTCTGGAATCTGCCTCCCCCAATATTTTCAGTCCAAGGTCGGTTTTATCTGTGGATAGTAATCTATGGATATGGAGGGCTGACTATAATATTATAATAGGGAAGTGGAGGCTCATAGTCTGTTACTGTTATTGGAAAATAATCTAGCACTTATCAGTTCAGGCCTCTCATCAAGAGGGAAATTGAGGTTTAGAAAGCAGTTGAAGGGTTAAGTTACTGACCACGAAACTTTTTTGCTCACACGCCCCATCAGATTTTTAAGCATACTCTATAATATATATGAGTATATTACTTTATAAATTATATACTTTGGGGACATCACTGGTGGTTAAGACTCCAGGTTTCTACTGCAGGGAACACAAGTTCAACTTCCCTTTGGTAACTAAGATCCCACATGCTGTGTGGCCAAAATACACACATACACACAGAATTATACTTTTATGTAATTTAAAATATATTAGTTCCTAAAGCAAACATTACAAATATTTAATAACAAATGCTCAAACTAAAATTTTAATGGACAAGAGACAAAAAAGAAATAGATAGTTTAATATTTTCTTTCCACACCCCAAAGATTGTTGGTATATGCACCCACTTTGGAGACCACTGTTTTAGGTCCCTTAGATTTAAAAAAAAAAAAAATGAAATTTGCTATCAAGAAAGAGATTTTGTGGAAGAAGTGTTCACAATTTGGGGGACATGGGCTTGGGACACTTATTAATTGTGAGTGTCTAGGTTAGTCAGAAGTATTATAGGACGATGCTCCTCGATTTTACTTTCCTTCTGTGTATGCATTTGTTTAGATAAGTGGCAATGGCACCTCACTCCAGTACTCTTGCCTGGAAAATCCCATGGACGGAGGAGCCTGGTAGGCTGCAGTCCATGGGGTCGCTAAGAGTCGGACACGACTGAGCAATTTCACTTTCACTTTTTACTTTCATGCATTGGAGGAGGAAATGGCAACCCACTCCAGTGTTCTTGCCTGGAAAATCCCAGGGATGGGGGAGCCTGGTGGGCTGCCGTCTATGGGGTCACACAGAGTCGGACACAACTGAAGCGACATAGCAGCAGCAGCAGCAGAACTTATATTGCATTAAATAGAAAATAGCTTGAAGAAGTGGTCAAGGAGGCATATAAATCAGAACTCTTTCAGAATAACAAAAACTCAACTAAAACTAAGTTTCACAAAAATGAATTCGTTATCTCAGTAAAAACGTACCACATACCTCCTAGCATGGTCAGGCAGAGCTGGATTCAGAAACTCAAATGATGTCATCACATTTCTCCTCGTACTATTTTTCTTATCAGCTAGTGGTGACCCCCTCTCTACCTGGTGGAGAGCATGATTGCCAACAGCTCTAACTTCCCATCAGCCCTGGTTGTCAACACTGGTAGAAAGAGGGCATTTCTCTCTGAAAGTCTTATTTTCATCCTAGGGAAGGCTAGTCCACCCAGTCTGGGTCCTGTGTACCATGACCCATTAGATGAACCCCTATGATGGAGCATCCACCTTTACCCAAAAAGGGTGAGAAAAGTCCTTAAGGCTGAGAGGAGCCACTTAAAAAAGGGAGACGGTTAGATTCTGAATATCTTCTAACAGCCTTATTTTCATGCTAGCAGAGCTCACCCATGCTGGGTTTTAGAGGTAAAGATATTTTGGAACTTCCTTGGCCATCAGTGGTTAACACGTTGCCTTCCAATGCAGGAGCATGGGTTCAGTCCCTAGTCAGGAAGCTAAGATACCACATTCCTCTGGCTAGAAAAACAAAATATAAACCAGAGCAATATTGTAGCAAATTCAATAAAGAGTTAAAGATGTTCCACATTTAAAAAAAAAACATAAAAAACAATAATTAAAAAGAAAAAAATTGCTTCTCAATTAGTCTTTGCTTTGCAACTGACTCAAGCAAAAAATTTATAGTGTGTAGAAATGCATTCGGAGAAGGCAGTGGCACCCCACTCCAGTACTCTGGCCTGGAAAATCCCATGGGTGGAGGAGCCTGGTGGGCTGCAGTCCATGGGGTCGCTAAGAGTCGGACACGACTGAGCGACTTCACTTTCACTTTTCACTTTCATGCATTGGAGAAGGAAATGGCAACCCACTCCAGTGTTCTTGCCTGGAGAATCCCAGGGATGGGGGAGCCTGGTGGGCTGCCGTCTATGGGGTCACACAGAGTCGGACACAACTGAAGCGACATAGCAGCAGCAGCAGCAGAACTTATATTGCATTAAATAGAAAATAGCTTGAAGAAGTGGTCAAGGAGGCATATAAATCAGAACTCTTTCAGAATAACAAAAACTCAACTAAAACTAAGTTTCACAAAAATGAATTCGTTATCTCAGTAAAAACGTACCACATACCTCCTAGCATGGTCAGGCAGAGCTGGATTCAGAAACTCAAATGATGTCATCACATTTCTCCTCGTACTATTTTTCTTATCAGCTAGTGGTGACCCCCTCTCTACCTGGTGGAGAGCATGATTGCCAACAGCTCTAACTTCCCATCAGCCCTGGTTGTCAACACTGGTAGAAAGAGGGCATTTCTCTCTGAAAGTCTTATTTTCATCCTAGGGAAGGCTAGTCCACCCAGTCTGGGTCCTGTGTACCATGACCCATTAGATGAACCCCTATGATGGAGCATCCACCTTTACCCAAAAAGGGTGAGAAAAGTCCTTAAGGCTGAGAGGAGCCACTTAAAAAAGGGAGACGGTTAGATTCTGAATATCTTCTAACAGCCTTATTTTCATGCTAGCAGAGCTCACCCATGCTGGGTTTTAGAGGTAAAGATATTTTGGAACTTCCTTGGCCATCAGTGGTTAACACGTTGCCTTCCAATGCAGGAGCATGGGTTCAGTCCCTAGTCAGGAAGCTAAGATACCATATTCCTCTGGCTAGAAAAACAAAATATAAACCAGAGCAATATTGTAGCAAATTCAATAAAGAGTTAAAGATGTTCCACATTTTAAAAAAAAAACATAAAAAACGATAATTAAAAAGAAAAAAATTGCTTCTCAATTAGTCTTTGCTTTGCAACTGACTCAAGCAAAAAGTTTATAGTGTGTAGAAATGCATTCGGAGAAGGCAGTGGCACCCCACTCCAGTACTCTGGCCTGGAAAATCCCATGGGTGGAGGAGCCTGGTGGGCTGCAGTCCATGGGGTCGCTAAGAGTCGGACACGACTGAGCGACTTCACTTTCACTTTTCACTTTCATGCATTGGAGAAGGAAATGGCAACCCACTCCAGTGTTCTTGCCTGGAGAATCCCAGGGATGGGGGAGCCTGGTGGGCTGCCATCTGTGGGGTCACACAGAGTCAGACATGACTGAAGTGACTTAGCAGCAGCAGCAGAAATGAATTGCCATAAATGAAAACTGGAACTCCCTTCTTCAGTGTCAAGTGCAGCCTTTTAGACAGAAGTATTTGTAGAAGGAGCAGATCTGCTTCTGATTTTAGTTCACCCAGAGGCATGCAGGCTTTTTGGATCAATTATTACCAGACCTTGAGATAAATCACCTCCTGTGCCATTAGTACTTGAAGGATTAGTGCCCTCAAAAGATTTATGTGCGGATTAATTGGGGAGTGTACATTAGATTGCTGCGTTTAGAACCACCATCATCCTGCAAATCATTTTCATTAGTGCTTTATTCAAAATTCTCTAGCCTTATATAATACTGACATTGCAGGGAAATCTGAACAAGGCTTTTATTTATTTATTTGTGGTTTGGCCTTGGCCTCGCCCCCATGCCTTACCCCCCACAGTAGAGTTTAATAGCACTGGCTGGGCATGCACTGAGCATCTAAAAGTAGAGCAGCTTCCAGTGTTGCAAAGATTACTTCATCTGCTTCAGCGGAACACTGCCCCAAATTTCCTTGACCTTGTACTGAGAGGGACAAGATGAGGTACAAGAAATACATGACTATTCTGGAAGCAGCAGTGGGCATCACTCCACTGAACAAAAGAGAACTTCTACCTGAGAGCAGAAGACACGTGAACCTTTGGCAGCAACCTGGGTAAGCAGAGGAGACCAGAAGGTGCTTTGTTTGTGTGTTTCGGAGCCCAGGTGGACTCAAGGGTCATTCCTGTCATGAGGGTAATAGATGTTGAGTTCTTCAGTGGGAACTTGTTTCTTTCTTTTCTTTTTTTTGTAGTTAACCTCCCGTTTGTTTAATTCTCATCAGAATTTTAAATAACACTACTCCCCAAAGCAATTTTTATATATATCTTGTTTATCATATTCATTCTCTAAGCACACTACCTTTTCTTTTTTATGGCTAAAGTTAAATTCTATTTCAAGTTCAGCCTGAGCTCAGATTCCAAATTTATGTTCTCTCAATAAATGCAGATCGTTTCTTCCTGCAGATATGGTCTCCCCAGACTGAATTAAAGTAGTCAGTAATGAAATTAATATATAATCTTCTAAGGAAATTCCTGGTCTAGCAGTCAAGAAGATGAAGGAATGCATGTGTTTTGAGCCCATTTTTGCACTCATATATTTTAATTTTATGATTTTGTAAAAATTTTTACATGGTCTATTAATGTAGCAGTTCTTGAAGTAAATTGTGCCTCATTTTTTCCCTGACAATGCAAGTATTTTTCTGACTGAAGTGTGCATGCAGACTTTTTCAGGTAATTACTTCTCTTGAAGCAGCAGTCTTTGCTTCAACATGTCTTTCTTCAGCACCACCCCCTGCCCCGATCTACCAGTTGAAAAAGGATTAAGAGGCTTCAGTTCTGATTTTCTTCTCTGAAGTCCCTCTTTTGTGTCTTATACACGTTGAGAAGTGTAACTGAAAGTTCCTGTATGATGCACATGCAGGGACTGAATTCAGTTTCTAAACTGAACAATCCAAACACTTGGCATTCACTCAGGGCTCAGCTTGAGGTATCCGTGTAGCTAATGGTATTTCTTTTTAAAAGAAAAGAGGAAAAAAAATTAACAAGAAATGAAATGAAAATAGTCTTTAGGTTATTTTTATCATATAAACAATATACAATCAGAAATATAGAAGAAAAATTGTGATCCATAGTTCTACCTTCTAAAAGGTGGAACTTTTAGAAGTTCTTATATAATCATTTAAGTCAGTAGTTTGCAAGGGAGGAGGTGCAGTGGCAGGAGTTGTCCACTAAAGGATATTTGGTAATTTCTGGTTACAGTTTTGGTTGTTCCAACCTGGGAGGGTGGAGGTGGTACTGGTATCTAGCAGGTAGAGACCTGGATGCTTCCCAGCCTCCTACAATGGGCAGGACAGCACTCCCTGCCTCCCTCCCCACTCCCCACCCCCCATGCAATAAAGAATTATTCAGTGCAAAATGTCCATAGTATTGCTGTTGAGACACCTGATTTAAGTAGATCCTCTTTGACACTACAAAGTAGTTTTATTGGAAACAAACTAGGTGTTTCTTTGGGAAATTTCAGAGATGCTTTAGAATGGAATCCTGAGGCAGCAAGGTGATGATGATGATGATTTTGCTGCCCTGGTGGCTCAGATGGTAGAGTCTGCTTGCCAGTGCAAGAGACCTGGGTTCAATCCCTGTGTCAGGAATCTCCCCTAGAGAAGGAAATGGCAACCCACTCCAGTTGCCTGGAGAATCCCCGTGGACAGAGAAGCCTGGTGGGGTCCCCATAGTCCTGGGGTCGCAGGACACGACTTAGTGACTAAATCTACCTACCTACCTGAAAGTAAAAGGAAGTGTATGTATGTGCAGAGGGTGCAAGAGGTATAGAGTGACCCTAGGAGAGGTGATGTGGGCCAGTGTTTAGTGACGGCTATGGAAAACATGTTGTAATGACCAAATTGTGATTCGTCAAGCAGCCCCTAGAGATTGGGCATAACTCTTTGTCCCCAAATGACAGAAATTTAGAGCTGGGAGGACCTTTTTTGTCAAGCATGGCAGGCAAGCTTCATATATCATGCCAAAACCTGTTGATGGGTGGACAACTGAGAGGATCAAGTTAGGGAGGATCCCCAGGCCAAGTATGGAATATTGTGAATAATGAGTGATACTTGTTCTAGACATATAATTTGGAGAACTGGGAAACTGCAGTACACATGCTATATATCTTTACCATTCCTTAGTTATAATTTAGTCTTCAAATTTTACAAGTCTGAAACAGCCTCATTTGAGTCATCGTGATTGAAGATTTAGCCCTCAGACGGCAACCGGATGTTCTTAGTTTCTGGCTCAGGATCAGTCATTAAAGGATTCACTCTAAACAAACATGCATGACTCAGATGTGTAAATTGACTGCCACATTATTCAATTCTTTTTGGAGATAACCTTTTCCAGCCATCAGAATGAGTAAATGCCCTAAGTGGAACTACCTCTGGTTATCCTCAATTTCCCAAGTCTAGCCAAACAGAAGTCAAAGCATTCATTCCAAAATGATCCTTAATAAGGAGAGTTGAGTGTTCCTTTTTTTTTTAATTCCCTTTAAAATTTTTTTGCTTAAGCCTGATGAAATATCTCTGCATCACAAGTCAAGATCTTCCTTATAATACTTTGAGTTCTTTGAATATACATGGACAAAAGAGTATTTTGCTGATACCCATTTTTTGTTTGCTGACTTTATCACTTGACACAGCCTTTCTGTAAACATATTAATATCCTTCACTAGCCTTGTAGTAAACTCTCCTTTCTTGGCATCCTGGGAGGGATTATTCCTACTGTTTAATTTTGTAAATAAGTTCTAAATCCTTCAGTGGCACCTTGATATCTTACTTCTCACTCTTTAATGTGCATATGAACCACTCTATTAGGTGGTTCTAGCAGGTTCTAATGCCGTAGATGTGGTAGGGCCTGAGCATCTGCATTTGAATATGCTTCTAGGTGACACTGTCAGTTTTGGTGATGCCCACCCAGTGGATGGCCTATGACACACACTTAGAGGAACAAGCATCTAGGGCAGCCTATTCCATGATATCCTACTCGTTCCCTCTTGACCTCACAGTTCTCTGACCTTCCTAAAAATGTTGTCCAAATACCTCCCCTCCTTGCAGCTGTTAGACATCTCAGTGGTTAGAAGGTAGGTGATAAGTTGTGCTTCTACGGAGGGAAATCTGCCGACAAGCATTCTGACTGGAGATTTCTCTTGAGCCGGTTGACTAACTAGTGGGGCCAATATTTCTTCCAAGGGTTCTGTCCCTTTCATTCTTTTCTAGAACTATTCCAGTTGCTGCAACGTACGTGTAATACTGGATAGTAATTATGAGCAGCTACCTTTTGGGTTTTAGAACATAATTGGAAGTCAGGTCATGATTGAGTTTTCAAGACCTCAGGAAATTCTTTCACTACCAGCCCCTTCCTCCTTTTAGTACTTTGCCTTGCTTCTGTAAACAGTAGAAGCTGGGGCTTCTACTCAACCAACTGTAATCATATGATAGGTCAAAACCAGCTGCCAACCAGTTGACCGAGTGTTGCAAGTTTATTGAAGCACAGATTGGATAACTTGCACATGTGTTTATTGACCCCAATGCCTAACACGATAGGTGCACTGGCAAATATTTTCCATTGCTTACTTGGTTTTAAAATAGCCCTAGGACTTCCCTGGTGGTACAGTGGAGAAGAATCTGCCTGCTAATGCAAGGCACATAGGTTCAATCCCTGGTCTGGAAAGATGTCACATGTCGCGGAGCAACAAAGCCTGGTGTGCCACAACTACTGAGCTTGCGCTCTAGAGCCCGAGTCTGCAACTACTGAAGCCCACGTGCCCAGACCCTGCAATAAGAAGCCACCACAATGAGAAGCCCGTGCACCATAACAAAGAGTAGCCCCCACTTGCCACAACAAGGAAAGCCTGTGGCAGCAACCAAGACTGTGTGTAACCAACAATAAAAATAAATTATTTTAAAAATAGCCACAAGTAGAAAAAAGAATTTTTTTCTCTTAAAAAAATTGACAGCCGGGGACTGCCCTGGTGGTCCAGTGGTTAAGACTCCATGCCCACAACGTAGGGGGCATAGGTTCAATTCCTGGTTGGGAAACTAAGATCTCACATGGTACATGGCATGATGAAAAAAAAAAACAAACAAGAATTGACATCTGATTACTGAGCCACTTATGGATTTTCCTTTTAAAATTTTGTGAAGTTTTCCAGCACTAACTCATGTTACCTGACAAAAATTTTACATATTTGTCAATACTATTGAATACCAAGTGTATTTAGTTTTCTTCCAAGCTTTTCCCTAATTTATAGATAGCCCTAGTCAGTGTTGGAGAAGGAAATGGCATCCCACTCCAGTATTCTTGCCTAGAGAATTCCATGGACAGAGGAGCCTGGTGGGCTACAGTCCATGAGGTCGCAAAGAGTCGGACAAGACTGAGCAACTATCACTAGTCAATACTTTGTATTTCAGAAATGGCTGGTTGTTATTTGAGGTTCCTATATATGTCAGAAACTTCAGGCAGTATCATAAAAGATAGTTAAAACCAGGATGTTGTCAAAATGCAGAAAACTGACTTAATTCAAAAGCAAGCCATTTCAATGAAAGGCAAACTCTATTTAGCATTGATACATATAGGAAAATTTCACACTAAGGCCCAAAGCATAAGCAAGTCCATCTTGATTTGCTGGGCATTTATTTATTGTGGGAAATGATAACAGAAACTGTATATGGGCCGGGCTCTAATCCTGCTGCTTGCTTTGTAGGATATCCAGATGTCCCTGCATTAGCCTGTGCCCACATTTCCTGCTGATCCTTGGAGAAGGGAAATGGGTCTCCTGCCTGCACAAATAAAATGGACAGTCTCTGATTTCTGTTCCATTGTGTAGGGAGTGTTTTGCACAGATGCCACAATATCACTTTGTCTAGCAGAGAGAAGAGTATGTGCGGAACTGGTGAGAAGCACATTCCTCCTCCCACTGGATGTATATGAGGCTGCTGGGTTTCCAGCCCCGCCCAGAAAGGAGCTTGCCTCTTGTGCTGTTTGAAAGGCATAGGCAGGATTCATAAAAATGTCCAGAAAGCATTTTCTTGGATTGTCTTGGGATGAAGGGTTAAAAGAAAAAGTATCTGCCATCTTTTCTGATTGGGGGAAACCTACATGCATAAATATAGAGACAAGCCAGTATGTAATTCCCCTTTTAGTTGGAAATGTTTTTTCTATTGTATACCTTAAAATGGTGAATTTAAGTTAAGTGTATTTTACCAAAGTTAAAAAGTTTTCTCTAGATGTTTTATCACCTGCTGGGTATTTTTTTTTAACCTGAAAAGTGAATTTTTTGTTTGTTTGTTTTGGCTGTAGCTTATAGCATGTGGGATGTAGTTCTCTGATAAGGGGTTGAGCTGTTCCTCCTGCGTTGGGAGCGCAGAGTCTTAAGCACTGGACCCCCAGAGACACGACATGACGTGTGTGTGCTCAGTCGTGTCCGACTCTTTGTGACCCCAGGGGCTATAGCCTGCCAGGCTTCTCTGTCCATGGGATTTTCCAGGCAAGAATACTGGAATAGATTGCCATTTCCTACTCAGGTGATCTTCCCAACCCAGGGATCAAACCCACATCTCCTATGTCTCTTGCATTGGCAGGCAGATTCTTTACCACTGTGTCACCTCTGGACTGCCAGGGAAGTACTCCCCCGCCCCACAAAGCGAATTCTTTATACTCTTTTTTTTTTTTTCTTTTTTGAAGAACAGGACAGCAATTGCACTCCTAAATATATAGCTGAGAGAAATGAAAACTAGGTCCATGTACACATTTGAGCATAATAGTTAAAAAGTGGAAAAAACCAACCCAGATGTCCATCAGCTGTAAAGTGGATAAGTAAACTATGATATATCCTTACAATGGAGTGAGGTTCTGACACAGGCTACACCCTGGATGCAACTTGAAAATGTTATGCCAAGTGAAAGAAACCAGTCACAAAAGATCACGTATGAGTTCACTTATATGAAATCTCCAGAAGGGGTGACTCTATAGAGACAGAATTAGATTGGTGGTTGTCTACAGCTAGGAGGAAGAGGGGGGAATTGAGGATTAAATGGTTTCTTTTTTGAAGTAATGAAAATTTCCTAAAATGGATTGTGGTCATGGTTGCACAAGTCTGTGAATATATTGAAAGCCATAATGTAGGTGGGTAAACCATACAGAATGTGAATTTCAGTACATTTCAAAGATCTCACCAAACTGGGAATGACCGTGCTGAATTTTAACAGTAGTGTCTTTTTCAGGGTGCGAAGTACTACCTTGCTGTCCTCTCCTTGTGAGTGGGATTGGCATCCCAGCTGCAATTCTTGGCACAAGTGCTCCAGGAAATACAGACACGTGCCAACAGACAGCCTGCTTTACCAGGTACTTGCTTTTTGGTCTCTCATCAGCTTTAGTTACTGGCCTAGTTTGATTAAATAATCTCACATCCTACAAGTCAAGGCCACCCTATTCAATGTTGCTGGTAATGAAATTGTATAATATCCAAGAAAATTTAATTGTAATGGCCTGTTTCCCAAAGATGAGAAAGATCTTACCTGCATTTATGGTCTGAATTGATAGGTAATTCTGGGCAAATGCTGATAAAGCACCTAGCTCTAACCCTCATTATTCAGAATAAATGCATACCAAGGTATTTTGATGTGTAGGGTTTATAAGTCATTCTGGTAGGTCACATTTTCCCCATTATCTTTGACATAGCAACATTATATAACAGTGGAAAGTGCTTTGCTGAAAATAAAAAAGACATCAGTCACACTGGCTTCTAAAGATTAATTACGTACAGGCTTTTAGAAAAAGGGCTGAGTATTATCTATTGACTGATTCAGTTTTAAGTACGAATTAAATGGGATTTACAAGGTATTAAATTCTATTTTGACAGATGCTAGGATGTATTTATTCTTAGTTACACTTTAACCCCTGGTTATAGGCCAGTCCATGGCTGCTAGAATGGGGTTAGAATTTTTTTTTCATGTGTTTGTTTCAAAATTCCTGTCTGTTTAAACTTGAGGATCTTACTGGGGTGGATTCCAGCTTCATATCAGTGTTGGAATTTAGTGGAGTGTGGAGTGTGACTGGCAGATAGCTCTTCAAATCTTTGTATTCCTGCCTTCTGACTGTGTGATCGTCTTAATGTCTTTGAGCTCCAGATCCTTTATCTGTAAAAAGGGCTTGTTAACATGAAGCTGAATGAGTTAACATATAGCAAGCATCGGTCACACACCAGTGCCTTTCTTGGCATCTAGTTGTCCAAATGGGGACACTTAAGTGGGGAATTCCTCAGTTTCCACTGAACTAACAAGGCTGGGAGTGGGTTTTGTTTACTGAGATGTTCTCTATGGAGCTTTTAAACATTCCAAACATAAGATAGATGCTTGCCCAAACCCTGGAAGTGATTTTCCTGAAAGTAGATTTCTGGGTAGAATCTGTTGCTTTAGTCAAATGATTTAGAGGTCCAGTATGGGTATGGCAAAGGACGAGCTAGAACTGGCATTGTCTTTGGACAAGGACTCAAACCAGCTCTTCCTGATAAATGTCCCCCTGGTTCTGATTGCCTGTATTAGTGGCCACATACCCTTCAACATCAGTTTGTTTTCCCAAGCTAGCGTCTTATTCCACAGCTCCTTCACAGATAAACCCTAGAACCTGGGTTTCTGGGTGAATTAGCTGCAGGCAAGCTTGGGTGGTGCGGTTTTCCCCACATGGCTATAGTTTCCAATCCAACGGACCTTTATTAAGAGCGTTTTATTTGCCAGGGACTGGACAAGGGGCTTTCATCCATCTTGTTTATCCTCAGAACATTCTGGAGGAGCTATTGCCAGGTCCCTTTTGCAAATAAGGAAACTGAGATTCAAAGATTTTAAATGGTTTCCCCAAGATTGCATAGCCTCTGATTCCCAAGTGCAGTGAGATTCCTATAATAGCAGCTGTTTTCCATACTAACTCTGCAGAACTTGAGGATTCAACTCCTAAACTATGATAGTAATGGGTTTTTCGCAAGGGCCAGATCTGATCAATTGATAGTGGCTGCCTGGAGTTAAAGGTTTCTAGATACTGTCTCAGCTGGTGCTAGTGGTAAAGAACCTGCCTGCCAGTGCAGGAGACTTAAGAGACACAGGTTCAGTCTCTGCGTTAGGAAGATGCCCTGGAGGAGGGCACAGCAGCCCACTCCAGTATTCTTGCCTGGAGAATCCCACGGACAGAGGAGCCTGGTGGGCTCTGTCCATAGGGTCACAAAGAGTCAGACGCGATTGAAGCAATTTAGCATGCAGATACTGCCCATGTTTGTTGAGTAAGAATTTTGTGACCCATAGCAATGTCTGGCATGGATGGAGGCGGGTCCCTGAAGGCCCTTTACCTGTTTCTGATTATAAGCTTCCACCTGCAGCTGCCCTGCTTTACTATCTTAAGGTCTCTGGAGAGCACAATTTGCCTGGCATTTGTTTGTTGCTACTTGAAGGGGCTTTGAAGTTCACTTTTCTGATGCGGCAAAATCATCTGTGCCTCTTTGCTTTCGGGAAGGAGGCTCAGAGTCTGGACAGAGCCTTACTTCCTAGACATGGATTCTCATTGCTAGGTAATTTAGATAGTAACAGTTTAGAGTTGTTACCAGCTCATCCCATAATATGGGTATCGATAAGTGAAAATTAAAAACTTCTGCTTCTGTGCCCCTGAGAGCACCTCTGCGGTCCCCTCTCCCCTGGGGCTCCTCTGTAGGAATTCCTGGGGAACTGGACCAGCAGCCCAACCCCTTCACACGGAATTGGAGACGGAACATCAGCTCACAAACTTTAGCTGCATCCGTCACCTGGAGGGCTTGTTAGAGCACAGATTCCCGGGGTCCCTCCCCAGAGTTGCAGCTTCAGTCCCTTGGGGTGAGCCCCAGGATATTTGCATTGCTAGCAAGTTCCCATCCAGGCTGATACTTCAGGTTTCCCCACCACACTTTGAGAACCACTAACCTGGACAGTACTCTGAACAGGTATCTTAGAGCCGGGGCTTGTTTGTAGATAGTATGCGGCCAGTTTTGTACCTGTGGTGAAGAGATTCTTTCCTCAAACATTTAATGAGCACCTCACAGGCTCACACAGCAGGGCCTGAGGAAAGCTCAGAGGAATGTAAAGGCTTGTCTGGGGGACTTGGGAATCTAATGTGAGATCCGTAATTACACTGCTGTGTGCAAAGGGTGCAGAGCAGAAAGCCTGAAGCAGTGATTATGTGAGAGGAGGCTCCTGAGGAGGGAAAGTTGTTGGCCAGGTGTGCAGAGAGGGGAAGAAAAACGCGGGGAGGAGAGGCTGTACCTCAGAGGCCTGGAGATGCTGTACTGTGAGGAGAAAAGTTGTTTGTGGTGCGAGTTCCGTTGCAATTCTGATATGAAGTATCAGCCTACAGTAATAAAGATGAAAGCCCTATATTTATTTGGTGGCTTATTACAGTGTACTCGGTACTGTACTAAATATTTAGCTGCATTGTTTTCCATTTAATTCTCAGACCCACCTATGAGATATGGGTCCAACTATAATCTTAATTTGTATAAGTTTCCTAGGGCTGCAGTAAAAAAAAAACCTATCGCAGACTGGGTGGTATAAACAATAATGTATCGTCTCATAGTTTGTATTACATGACTGAGCGGCTGAACTGAACTGATAGTTTTGGAGGCTAGAAGTCTGAAATCAAGGTGTTGGCAGGATTGGTTCCTTCTGAGTGTTACGAGGGAAGGATCTGTTCTAGGCCTCTCTCCTTAGCTAGAAGGTGGTCATCTTCCCGCTATGTGCATCTGTCTCTTTATCTAAATTAACCCATTTTAAGATAGCAGTCACACTGCATTAGGGCCCCCGCCTAAAGACCTCACTTGAACTTGATTGCCTCTGTGAGGATCCTGATTCCAAATAAGATCATATTCTGAGGTAAGGAGAACTGGGACTTCAATGTGTGAAATTTGGGGAGACACCATACAACTCACTATACCATTTTACAGATGCAGAGATGGAAACTCAGAGGGTTTACATAAATCACACGCCCGTCAGGTCCAGCTGTGTAACTTGTCGTTTTGATAGGTCAGAAACAGCTGGACAGTGGCAGTGGCATACGTCAAACCTAAGAAGTAGCAGAACCGGGCTTGTTGAAACCCCAGATCTGATTCATCACTGGGTTCTCTCACCCAGTGCTTCACTTTGCTTACTGGCTCCCTCCTCCACCTTTTTTTTTTCCTGCTATGTCTGCTCATGGTTCACTGGGAAAAGCAGTGGTGTAGAGATCAGGATATCAAGCTGATAGCCTGTTTATTTCTAATTCTTGAGTTTATGGATCAGATATTTTTATATGTCAGTTTCCTATCCTGCCTGTTTAAGGAGAGTGGTGGGGAAATTACCTGATTATATCAGGGATCCCCACCCTCCAGGATCTACTGCTGATGATCTGAGCTGGAGCTGATATATATTAATGGTAGTAATAAAATGCACAATGAATATAATGCTCTTGAATCATCCTGAAACCATTCCCCACCCCACCCCCATCCTCAGTCTGTGGAAAAAGGGTCTTCCACAAAACTGCTTCCTGGTGCCATAAAGGTTGGGGACCATTGGAGTATATGAAATTGAAAATTCATTGCTATTAAAACATTAAATCCCTATACATATGGGCTTCCCTGGTGGCTCAGTGGTAAAGAATCCGCCTACAATGCAGAAGATGTAGGTTTGATCCCTGGGTCAGGAAGATTCCCTGGAGAAGGAAATGGGAACCCATGCCAGTATTCTTGCTTGGGAAATTCCATGGCCAGAGGAGCCTGGTGGGCTATAGTCCATGGCGTTGCAAGATTCAAATACAGCTTGGTGACTAAACCACCACTACCTATAAATACACAGGTTATCAGAGTATAGATGTCCTATTCTTAATTTCTTTCTCAACCCAACCTAAATATTTGTAAGCAGTGTGTTAGTTCTGCACTTGTATTTTAAGTACCTTTACTTGGAATTGTTTCAGCATTCAGGGATTCAAGCAACTTAATTGTCTAGCTGTGAAGATTTTAGACAAGTAGTTTTGTCAGTACTCATACAATAATTCCATATTTTCTTCTTTAAGTATTTATAATGAAAGGGCATTGCCTCAAATACTTATGTACAAAGACTTTGGTCACTTTAGCAATTAAAGCAAAATTTCATCATGTGTATTTGTGTACCATTGAAGTGGAAGAGAAATAAAAATAAGTGTTTGAATGCTGTATTATAGTCTAATATGTTTTCCAAACAAAAATTAAAGTGCATGCTTCCCTCATGAAGTCAACAAGAAGGAATGGTAGACATTTGCTTATCTCTGGAAATCTGAGATGTCTGGATATTTTAAGTACAGCATCTATTAGAGATGAGTAATATTCAACCTAGGTTCTGAAACATAAATTTAATTATACTCCTGAATGTTTTAGAGAACCCAAAACCTAAGAATTAAAACATGACTAGGAGCTTGTGATGGAGAAGGAAATGGCAACCCACTGCAGTGTTCTTGCCTGGAGAATCCCATGGACAGAGAAGCCTGGTAGGGCTACAGTCCATGGGGTCGCAAGAATCAGACAGGACTTAGTGACTAAACCACCACCACCAGCCGGAGCTGGTGAAAGGGATTCCCAAGTGGCGCAGTGGTAGAAAATCTGCCTGCCAGTGCAGGAAACGCAGGTTAGATCCCTGTGTTGGAAGATCCCTTAGAGAAGGAAATGGCAACCTACTCTAGTATTCTTGCCTGGGAGATCGCATGGACAGAGGAGCCTGGTAGGCTACAGTCCGTGGGGTCACAGAGTCAGAGACATACTAGGTCACATACCAGGGACCTGTAAACCTAGAGCCCTACCTCTCTCTTACTTACTTTGCACAGCCACATTTCTTAAGAGGAATCTCTGTACTTACCACCCTTTTTCCTCTCCTCCCTCAGGATCCAGTAACTGGCTTCAGGTACCCTCTGGGCTAGACACACAGGCACAGGGCTACGCACAGCACTGCCTCGGGAAATTTTCATGGATAAGGACTCTTCCCTGGCTGGAAGATGCAGTTGAGTTTCCAATCAACAGTTAGATTGTGTGTGTGCTCCCTGTACTGGACCGCTAGTACTGTGACTGCGTGGGCAAGATTGGAGGCAGCTTATTTTATGATTCCCATTATAATAAAATAATGCAGGGACTTCCTGAGGGGTCCAGTGATTAAGAATCTGCCTTCCAAAGGAGGGGACTCCGGTTCAATCCCTGGTCAAGGAACTGAGGTCCTACATGCTGCTGGGGCAGCCGAGCCCCTGTACACTAGAGCCTGTGCGTTGCAACGAAGACTCAGCACAGCCAAAAATTAAAAAAAAAAGATGTAATTAGTTTCTGGTTGGGAAGGGTGTCATCACTGAAGTCCTGAGTTTGATACCTCACATTTTCATTAGTTGAGTGGTTGGTAATAGCATGTTTCAGTTCAGCCAAAGTTTTTATTTATTTAGAGGTAATCTGATTGTACAGTGAGAGTAGACAAAACACCCTAGATAGGAATTCCCCTACCTAATCTTAATTTTATTGATATTTTAAAAAAATTATTGATTTTTGAAAAAATACATGATTGATTATAATTATTCATATTTGACATGGATATTTGTGATATAATTATTGATAGTCAAAAAATAAAAATAATTACATATATGATTATTTTTAGTTCAGATCTTAAGTCTGGTAACTAAAATAATTGGTAACACACTTTGAAAGAGACTTCATACTTAGGTAAAGTTGAATTTGCCTCTTCTGATGGCTTTAGCTCAGTAGGTTACTTATGGCAAGATTTAGAACAATAATCAAAATACTTTAGCAAGTGGAAGATGGTTCTAGGAGAGCTAGAAATAGATCAGGGAGAGACAAGATAGGTGAAAAATAAAATGTCATTGGGAAGAATAGCTAAAACTACTTATGTGATTTAGTGTATAAAACATAAATATCAGAATCTCTTGAAAATAAATTGTGATTGATTTATTTAAAAACTTAGATAACTTTGTAGGCAAGAAAAGCTGAAAACCGAATACATTCCTGAAATTAAATGAAAGATTGCACCTTGTATTACCCTTGCCCTCATGGCCCAGACTAGCAAAGAATTTGATGTACCTTCTATGTGTGTAATTTTAGTCCTGATGGGCCCCCACCGTGCTTGCTCCTCTCCATGACTCTGGAAGTGTGGGAAGTAACTCTGATGCAGTCTTAGCCTCCAAGAATACTGCCAAGGAAAAGGTTCAGAGAACAAAGTCAGTTGTTCCAGTCATATGATTTATTCACCTTGAAAATGTGCTTTGAGATGCAAGGGGGAAAGATTCAAACACTTTTGACATAGTTAGGTGAGGATGTAAATAAGGTGAAAGGGCCACACTCTGGAATCCTGTGCTTGCAGTCTTCACATGTCCTGTCTCTTTGCGGTGTTAGCTTTCCCCAGTGATGGTGTGGTCACAGAGACCAGATTTGAGATTGAACAGGAGGCTTAGCAGATAGAAGGTGTCTGAAGCCAGCATAGGCTTTCCCCATAGCAGGGATACAGGCCAAGTATACTTGGCCAGTAGCTATGGCTCAGTAGTAACTTGCCTGCATTTGGGGGCAGAGTATACAGGTGGCCAGAATTGTACATAATGGGTGTCACCGATGGATGATCAATTTAGAGGCAACATGAGCTGGGCTTTATTATGTGTTATTAATATTTTAGGAAATGTTTATTAATAATAATATAAACTATATTATTACATCTAAATAAAACTGTAAGTTAGATATTTAGTACATTTATTAATATTTTATTGGGCTTTTCTTGTGGCTTTATTAAATATTAATATTTAAGATTTACTTTCTCTTCATTGGAACTCTTCTGTTTATAAGTGACATTCTTATTTGTTTCTTTATTTTCATCTATACTTAACACAAAAGCACTCCATTTATTCTATTTGTTTTTTTAACATACCTTACTAACATACTGTCTGTACTATATACATCTTACAAATTATGCCTGAGTCTTACAAACGGTGGGACTTCCCAGGTGGCACAGTGGTAAAGAATCCGCCTCAATGCAGGAGACTTGGGTTGGATCCCTGAGTCGGGAGCATCCCCTGGAGAAAGAAGGATATGGCAGCTCACTCCAGTGTTCTTGGCTGGTAAATCCCATGGACAGAGGAACCTGGCAGGCTAGAGTCCATGGGGTTGCAAAAGAGTCGGACGTGACTTAGCAGCTAAAGAACAACTTACAAACTGCTTGCTTTCTCGTTATCTATGGAAAATAAATCTTAGGAATTTCATCCATCTGTTTTTTACCTTGTCCTCTGTACCAGTGGTCCCCAAACTTTTTGGCACCAGGAACCAATTTTGTGATAGAAAATTT
The DNA here is from genome assembly GCA_006408675.1 of Madoqua kirkii. Lineage (NCBI taxonomy): Eukaryota > Metazoa > Chordata > Mammalia > Artiodactyla > Bovidae > Madoqua > Madoqua kirkii. Next base: position 54,329 of record SJYC01019342.1, read on the forward strand.
TCCCACAGACCATGGTGGTGGGGTGGGATGGTGGGTCAGGTGGTAATGCCAGTGATGATGAGCAGCAAATGAAGCTTTGCTTAGCTGTCCAGCCACTCACGTCCTACTGTGTGGCCTGGTTCTTAATAGGTTGTGGCCTAGTACCCATTCACAGCCTGGAGGCTAGGGATCTCTGCTCTATACCATTTTTTAAAAGAACTTTGAAGTATTCAGCAAATTATGGTATATTCATACAAATGGCAATATTCTGCAGCTTCCCACTCCAGTATTCTTGCCTGGAGAATTCCATAGACATAGGAGACTGGTGGGCTACAGTCCATGGTGTTGCAAAGAGTTGGACATGACTGAGCGACTAACACACACACACACAGAAAAGTGATGATATAGAACTATATCGCCATGAAAAAATTGCCAGTTCCTATGTACAAAAATGGAGAAGGCAATGGCACCCCACTCCAGTACTCTTGCCTAGAAAATCCCAGGGACAGAGGAGCCTGGTGGGCTACAGTCCATGGGGTCGCTAGAGTCGGACACGACTAAGTGACTTCACTTTCACTTTTCACTTTCATGCACTGGAGAAGGAAATGGCAACCCACTCCAGTGTTCTTGCCTGGAGAATCCCAGGGACGGGGGAGCCTGGTGGGCTGCCATCTATGGAGTCACACAGAGTCAGACATGACTGAAGCGACTTAGCAGCAGCAGCAGCAGCATGTAGAAAAAACAGGTAGCAAAAGGGCATGTCTAGTATAGCCCCAGATGTATAATGTTATATATGATATCTACATGCTTACCTATGCATGGAGGTACCTGGAAGGATGCTCATCCACTTATTTAACAGTAGTTTGCTCTGGATTGTGACATTTTAATTTCATTTTACTATTCTTTTTCTTGTGTGTGTGTGTGTAATCTGTGGTATGGTTTGTGTAATAAACCAGTATCATTTGTTTTAAAATAACTGAAACTCAAAGATATGTGTATATACAAATATGTATGCAAAGCAACATACCAAGAGAATTATAACATCTGACCTTTCTGTAAGCCAAAGACATTTTGCAAGAAGAGAATTCTTTTCTTTTTTCTAAAATTTTAATTTTGTTTTGGGGTATAACTGTTTAACAACAATGATATTAATAACCCTGGTGGCTCAGTGATAAAGGACGTGCTTGTCAATGCAGTAGCCGCAGAAGATGTGGGCTGGATCCCTTGGTCAGGAAGGTCCCCTGGAGGAGGAAATGGCAACCCATTCCAGTATTCTTGCTTGGAAAATCCCATGGACAGAGGAACTTGGCAGGCTACAGTCTGTGGGGTAGCAGAGTCAAACATGGCTGAACTCGCATGGCATAGCTGATTAACAATGTTGTGACGGCTTCAGGTGAACAGGAAAAGGACTCAGCCACACATATACATGTATTCTTTCTCCGCCAAACTCCCCTCCCATCCAGGCTGCTACATAACATTGAGCAGAGTTCCATGTACTATACAGTAGGTCCTTGTTGTTATCCGTTTTAAATATAGCAGTGTGTACATGTCTATCCCCAAATCAGTAACTATCCCTTCCCCTGATCCTTTCCCACAGGAGAATTATTTTCTGACCTTCAAAATGAATGTTTTACCTGCCTTGGAAACCTTGTTATCTTTTGTCGGAGAATTATAACAATGTCCCTTTAGCAGAATTTCTTAAACTTCCCTGATAAGATTCACCTGCTGGGTACAGTGCTGAAATGTAAAATTCCCTGGGGCCCTTCTCAGACCCACTGATCAGGATCTCAGGGAGGGGCCTGGGATGCCTCAGGTGATTTCTATCAAGAAGCTGTCTTTATAGAAATGTATGTTATGTGTTTTCAAGTTTTTATAGAATGCCTCTTGGATTTGCCTTTCCCAGAACCGGCTTCCTTTGTTTTCAGAGGCCTGTACTATTTTGCATGGCTGCCCTGGAAAACTTAACAGCTTTTTTTCTAAGGCACCTTTCAGATCTGAGGATTCTTTGACAATCAAGGAGACACTTCAACAATTACAATCTGTGTTGGTCAGGGATACTGAATCCTTAGTGCTACAGGATTAACCAATTCAAGTTGCCAGAGGCTCCTCTGGGCTCCCTGGAGGACTTGTATATCACACAGACAGTCCCCTGGGTCACTCTCACCTTAGATTCCCTCCCTTGCATGGGAGATGAGGACTTTTTTCCCTTAAAAAGGAAAAATTTTCCCTTATTAAAGGTTTATTTATTTTTTTTTTTAAGAAACTTATTTCTTAAGTTTGGGAGAGGAAATTCGAGAATTCTTAGACTCTAGAATCATATTTGATTTCAGGATTCTAATTCCAGGGTCATTGTTGTTGTTTAGTCACTCATTCGTGTCTGATTCTCTGCAACCCTGTGGACTGCAGTATGCCAGGCTTCCCTGTCCTGCACTGTCTCCCAGAATTTGTTCAAACTCATGTCCTTTGAGTCAGTAATGCCCTCCAACCATCTCATCCTCTGTTGCCCCCTTCTCCTCCTGCCTTCAATCTTTCCCAACATCAGGGTCTTTTCCAAAGAGTTGGCTCGTCACATCAGGTGACCAAAGTATTGAAGTTTCAGCTTCAGGATCAGTCCTTCCGATGAATATTCAGGGTTGATTTCTTTTAGAGTTGACTGGCTTGATCTCCTTGCAGTTCAAGGGACTCTCAAGAATCATCTACAGTACCACAGTTCAAAAGCATCATTTCTTTGGCACTTAGCCTTCTCATCCAACTCTCATATCTGTACTAGCTATTAGCTCATTGGCTGGAGTCAAATGACATTTGTGGTATTTACCTTTTTAATATTGCACAGGAAGATTTTCACAGACATGATTCCCCAGCATTATTTGTTCAGTTGTTGTGTCAGCAGAAGCCCTCTTAAGCCTGTTAAAAAGAACCAAAAGGAAAACAACAATAATAACAACCAAAGACCTACCTCTACCCCAACTCTGTGCAGTTGTCTTAATGCTGTAGACAAGAACTGAGGGACAGGAGAGCAGTGATGAGAATGGACTTTGAGTCTGATAGGTTTGGAGTCTTACCCATCATCTACTCTGTGATGCCCTTGGACAAGCTGTTTTCCTCTGGGAAGCTCAGTTTCCTTATCTTAAAACAGGGCAATAATATCAAATATACAAGGGCGATGGAAGGATTTACATTAAATGAGTTAATATAGTGTTTGAAAGATTTGTGGCACATAAGGTGCATTTAATCAATAACTTTTTAATCCAGGTTTCTGGGTTTTTTGATGGGGTGTTACAAGGAGCACCTCTCCCTGAAGAGTGTGGATTTTATATGCTCTGCAATATAAATAGTAGTGAAAATAATTAAAGATGTCAAAACGCAGAGCACAGTGCCTTTAGGATCCAGGGCACCTTGCCCGGAGGAGAGGGCTCTACACAGACAGAACATGCTTTGTAGCAGGGTCTGTCCAGATGAAACCACATCCCAGAAAGTGCTTCTATGATCTCCAGGACTGGACTTGGATTATGCTGTACTCAACTCCTGTTGAGTAGGCCTAATATACCCAGGTCAGCCCCATAAGTTTCCTAGAAGCCTGCCCATCCACAGCATGGCACCCTGAAGTCAGCCCAGACCACAGTCACCTCCTTCCAACCAGAGCTCCCCCCAGCACCGTTCCAGGGCCCCTTCTGACTTGTAGCCCGTCCAGCTGATTCTGAGTTGCACAGCTAATTCTTCCGTCAACTTTGTGGCCAGGTGAACCCATCATGGCCAGAAACTTGCCCAGTGCTTACACAGGATGGAAGGTAGGAACAGGGTGGGGTATGCTGGGGTTTGGAGTTTGTACCATTGGCAGTGAGAGGAGAGGCAAGTAGAAGCCACCATCCATTTAGAACTAAAACTTTCTTTCCCTGTAAGTCTGATTACTGATATTTTCATCCTCTTTGTACTTACTGTAATATCTTTTCATTGTAGTGATAACAGCAGCAATGCTAACATATTATCAGTGGTAATAATGATGAGGAGGAGGATGATTAAGAAGAGGGGGCCCTTTCTAGGGCTACTCTCCCTTCCTGCTATTGTTCCTCTCTGGTCTTCCCATCCCCTAAATAGACCATCTACCATTCCCACCCTTTCATACCCTGCACTGGGCTCTCTGAAACCCTTGTCTCACTGTAAATGAAACATTCAGCTGAACTTCACCTTCTTGCTTTAATTTAAACTTGGCTTTCTCCTGAGGGCATCATTTCCTGGTAGTAACCTCAAGGGATGCTTTCTACTTCAGATGGAAAGAGAAATCTAAGCAGGAGCTGGCTTTGTGGTCCAGGCAGAGAAGCTCCAACAAAGGCTCTGGGGCAGGAATGAGCTTGGCAGGGTCTCAAGAGCAACAACTGCAAAGAAAGGCCGGTGCAGCTCCAGGAAGTGGAGCACGCACATAGGACACGGAGGCTGCCTTAGCCCAGGCTGCCGCAGCAGGACGCCGTGGACAGGGTGCTTAAACAACAGACGTCTACTTCGCACAGTTCTGGAGGCTGCGAAGTCCAAGATCAAGGTGCTGCAGGCTCGGTCCTCAGTGAGGGCCCTCTTCCTGGCTTCCAAACAGCTGCCTTCTCGCTGTGTGTTCCCAGGGCTATTGCTAGGTGCATGCACGTGGAGTTAACGAACTTGGAAAGTTAGCGAGAGTAACATTAAATAACAAAATGTGAAGGCATGGGGCACAGCAGAACTTTGAATGCCTCTCCTGGATATTCTTTTAGGGGATATGAGGTGACTGCTTATGGAAGGAGGAGTCCTTTAAGTGAATATGCACAGTTATTGGTATGGTTGTTTGGCTTGGGAAGGGAAAGGAACTCCAGGCCTTTTCTCCTGAAAAATACCCTTCCTTCAGGCAGAGTTTTAACTGCCAGCACCTAAGTCATGCACGTACTCGAGCCCTGTCATCGTTTGGGTACATGTCTTTCTCTTTGTGCTGTGAGCAAGCCCCCTGTTGTATATTGCCTTGATCTGCTATATACCCACCCCAGGGTACCTGCTAGGCATTCAAGAAACACTTACTGAAGGAAAGTATCATTATAATGTGGGCCATTTTAAAAGTATTTATTGCATTTGTTATAATATTGCTTCTGTTATGTTTTGTGTTGGTTTTTTTTTGCCTGCAAGGCATGTGGGAAACTGGACTGGAAACTTTCCCTGCATTGGAAAGCCAAGTTTAACCATTGGACCACCAGGGAAGTCCTGGGAGTGCCTTCATGATTCTAATCCACCAACCAGTGTACAGGCCAACCCAATTGCTCAGTTAGCCTGGAAACTTTTCATGTCAGGTTCCTTATAAAATCATGTTGCAGGTATGTATGTGTGTGTGTGTGTGTTTATCTCCAAATCTTAATGTTCTTGAGGAAATCTGATTTAAAGTGTTCAGTTTTTACAGTTATTTGAGGTCCTCTGACCCTGCTTTAAAGACTTTATACACTGTAATACATAATGACAAGTGTTAAAACATTTCATAAACCATAACTACAATTAAAAAATAAAAGTATACACAGTCCTCACCATTAATCAAATCATAGTCTCATATACTTTCCAATTCTTTTATATATATATATATATATATATATAGTAATTTTTTGTTATTGCCATCAGGATAGATAGTATTTTTGTTTGGTTGGTGTTTTTTTTTTGCCGCACTGTGTGCTTGTGAGATCTTAGTTCCCCAGCCAGCCTGGGCCGTGACAGTGAAAGTGCAGAGTCCTAACTGCTGGACTGTCAGGGGACTCCCAAGGATAGATACTATTTGTACTTTCTCACTGGTTATTATATTGTTATTATCCTTGTTGCTACACAGACTTCCTTATATAATTTTGAATGATGACTTGCTGTGCCCATTAAGTTGATCTGCTGTAGTTTAACAGTTCTCCAGCCTTGGACAGCGATGGTTTCCATCCTATGTTATTATACATGGGATGAAGCGCTGCCCCACCTCCCATCACCTGCTGTCATCTAACCTCCAATCCTTTCTTGTTATTGAGACAGCTCTGGCCAGGATGATCTGTGGTTCTCTTCTTGGTGAACATCTTCTGTTCTTAACTGAACTCTTTCAAGTTCCGTGTTGGCTGTTCTTCCCTTCTTGAAATTCATTCTTCTCTTGACACCTTACTGCAGTGGATTTTTTTCTTTCCTTTCTGGCAGTTGCTCTTTTATCTCTACCCTGGGGTCTTAAGCGTGCCTCCTAAGTATTGGCATTCCCTGGGATCTTCCCTAAGTATTGGCATACCCTTATTCTTTTCCTGCCTCAGTTTTTGTCATGTCTCTGAATACTCTCATTACCTCCCGTGACATCAGCTTTCTTGATACACTGGCAATTTCCAAATCTCTTCCTCTACCGCAAACCTCTCTACCTAAGATCTCATTAATGCCTGGCATTAATGACACTTGAACATCTCCACCTGGAGGACCCATGACCCTCAAAACTCAGTCCTTAACTAAACTCACCATCCGTCTTCAAGCCCCTCCCAAGATCTGTTCCCATTCCTTTGTTTCCTCTTTTGGCAAAAGACAGTCATCTACTTAGTTAAGCTAGAAACCTGAGAGTCACCGTAGACTCACTTCTCTCTTCCTTACCTCATATCTGATCAGGCAGTCACCCAGTCTGCTGATTCCACTTCCTTCATCCCCTGAACTGGCTTATTTTGTTAACTTCATAGTCACATCATCTCTCACCTGCATTCCCACAAAAATCCTTTTTTTTTGGTTGTTGTTGGCCTTGTCATTCTTACTGATGCCCCTCCCTGCAACCCCCACCCAACTCATCCATTTTCCAAGAAGCTGAGAGAGCGATCTCCAAAAAATGCCAGTCGAACCCCACTTCTGCAGTGTGACAGTAGACCACAAACCCTGTTTGCCTGAACAGCCTTACCTCCTGCTACCTCAACAGCAAGCCTGTGACCTCTTCCTTTTTCTCCACCTGTTATTTGTTGTCTTCCCCTGGAAAGCTTTCTCCTCTTTTTGTCTCACAAAGTCATTCCTCCCTGTCCTTTAGAATGTGTAAGCTGCTGTCTCATCTCTGGAAAGACTTCGCTAAACCCCATACCCCTATCCGGGTGAGGAACCTCTCCAGAACGACCCTAGACTATTCTGAGCTGCCAGGAATCTTGGTACTTAAATGGTTTCTTATAATTTACTAATTGTCTACTGTAGTAGGCTGAACTCTGAGGCTAGAGCCTAATTAAGTCTTGTATCAGGGGATTCTGACTTTATAGAAATTGTGTAGTAATTATTTGTTGGATAGAAGTTGTTTGGAGAAACAAAATTCTAGGAATGGGGTTCACGTGTGCAAGCCCACTTGTGAGAAATATATACTAGTATAACTTGCTTTTCCAAAGAGTTGTGTAGATTCACTGCCACCAGCAATAGTACTGTATCAATTGAAAGACTTTTTTCAACATGAGTCAGAACTATGTATTGTGTTAGAATGTTGGTATTTCTACTATAAAAGTATGTCATCATGTGGAGTACTGTAATGTATTAGAAGGGCTTCCCTGGTGGCCCAGTGATAAAGAATCTGCCTGCCCAATCAGGAGACTTGGGTTTGATCCCTGGATCCGGAAGACCCCATAGAGAGGGAAATTGCCACCACTCCAGTATTCTTGCCTGGGAAATCCCAGGGACAGAGGAGCCTGGCAGGCTACAGTCCATGGAGTTGAAAACAGTTGGACACGCCTTAGCAACTAATAAATAGCCACAATGCAATAGAAGTTTATGCAGCGATGGACATCCTATATCTGCACTATTCAATATGGGAACCACAAGTGTGTGGCTACTGACTGAGCACTGGAGATATGACTAACATGACTAAGAAACTGGACTTTTAGTTTCTTTTAGTTTTAATTTAAATTTAAATGTATCCGATACTCACATGTGAAAGTGGTTACCGCATTGGACAATGCAACTCTAGAGAGAAAAAGGAAAATCATTCAGCAGATATAATTGCTACATTCTGGGTTCCTTTCTTTTTAAATGCTAGTGGTATAAGCTCACATCACTAAGGTGTGACCAGTTCACATATGATGTCATTGTTATTATTAGTCAGCACTGCCTAATTTGGGAAACATTTTTTTTTTTTAATGGTGCTTTCATCAGGAGAGTAACACCTTACCTCAGGAATACAACCAAAGAATCTAATTCTGGAGACTTAAAACTGGGAAATGTTTCAGTGCTTTTTATTCAGAGGCAGGCACTTTGCCATTGCAAAGGAGGCCAGAAGCTAACACTTTCAGAGGCACCTGCTCGACTTGTTTTTCCACATAAGTTGCCAAACTTGTTTTCATTAGGCAGGAAATGAAGCAACTTTTCAGGGAGAGAGCCTGGCATCTGCATCTCCTCAGTGGGTCCATCAACCCTTCTACCTTCTGAGGTGCTGTGCTTTAGTTGCTTACTCATGTTCAACTCTTTGCAACCCCATGGCTGTAGCCCACCATACACCTCTGTCCGTGAGGATTCTCCAGGCAAGAATACTGGAGTAGGTTGCCATGCTCTCCTCCATCTGCCTTCTGGTGGGCCTAGGTAAACTATGCACTATTCAACCTAAGAGCAGGATGGCCTGAACTTTTCTCTCTCACAATGTGGTTTCCTTAAGATTTCAAACCCAAAGGTATATTTTTATTCAGGGTACCTGTTTTGATTCTCCAAATAACTTATATGCCTTTAAAATAAGGAAACTTACTTATTGTGCACAATTATAAATACGTAGACCTCTTGCAAAGAGTCGGACATGACTGAGCGACTGAACTGAACAGACTTCCCTGGTGGCTCAGACAGTAAAGAATCCACCTGCAACACAGGAGACCTGGGTTCCATCCCTGAGTGGGGAAGATCCCCAATATTCTTGCCTGAAAAATCTGGTTGACAGAGAATTCTGTTGGGCTACAGTCCATGGGGTCGCAAACAGTTGGACACAACTGAATGACTAACACACAACAGAGGACTCTACAATGAATAAATGTACTGAGCTGAATTTGATGAATTCTTCCTGAGAAGCATTTGTGACCTACTTTGGGGCTTTCCTTCCCTTGGGGTTCAGCTGGTAAAGAATCCCCTGCAATGCGGGAGACCTGGGTTCGACCCCTGGGTTGGAAAGATCCCCTGGAGAAGGGAAAGGCTACCCACTCCAGTATTCTGGCCTAGAGAATTCCAAGGACTTCTATAGTCATTGGGTCGCAAAGAGTGGGACACGACTGAGCGACTTTCACTTTAAAAAACGCCTCAGAAATGGAAGAGGAGTTTTAATCTCTATTGGAGTTGTTGGGAATGTGCCAAAGAGATAACTTGGAGTATATTTTCCTCAAAAGTCTTGTTTTATTATTTAACATGAACATTTCACACTCTCCGAATTCAGGGTATCAATTGTTGAGCTGAGAAACGTGGGGTACAGTCCTGGGTGTGTATGTGTGTGTGTTGGCTGGCCGGTCTGGTGTCTAGGCAGGACAAAAAGAAACTTTGGAGCTTCCCCGGTTCTTTCGTTTGGAGGAGAATTGGGAAGAAGGCTCTGCAAACCTCTCCAAAAAATGTTCGTACAAGATGCGCACGCGACCTTGGGAGCAGAAAGAAAGTGAAAGTGTCAGTCGCTCAGTAGCGTCTAGCTCTTTGCGACCTCATGGACCCTCCAGGCTCCTTTGTCCACGGGGTTCTCCAGGCAAGAATACTGGGGTGGGTTGCCATTCCCTTCTCCAGGGGAATCTTCTCGAACCAGGGATTCGAACCTCTGTCTTCTGCATTGCAGGCAGATTACCTCCCCGCGGACAATGAGACCACCCCAAACTCACTGCTGCGCGCGAACTTGCAGCGCTTCCCGGCGCGCGCCGGGAGCCGGACCTGCGGCTCCCAGTGCGCGCCGCGGAGCGAACCATCGGTCCGCTGGAGGGGGGTTGGGCGTGGGGGCCGCGGGACGCTCTATCTTCGAGGTTTCCCTGCTGCCGCCCCCCTCTTCCGTCCTCGGCCGAGAGTCGCGCACGGCGCTCCTCGGGGACTCCGGGGGCACGGCGCCGGCAAGCCCTCCCCCCGGCCGTGCAGGGGTGGTAGCGGCCCATTTGAGAGTTTCCGCGGCCAGGCGGCGGGCGCAGAGGCGCTGCGTTGGGTAGGGGCGGGCCGTTGCCGCCGCCGCCGCCGCCTCCGCCGCCTCCGCCTTGGAGGGAGGGACAAAGGGGTGGGTCCCCGCGGACTTGCACCGAGTTAAAACCCGGCTGCGGGGCGGAGGACTGACCTGCAGCCTGGACAAGGAGGAAGAGCCGGGCCCAGGACAGGCGCGCCCACGCGGGGCCGGCGCCCGAAGATGCCGGTGCGAGGAGATCGCGGGTTTCCACCTCGGCGGGAAGTGTCAGGTTGGCTCCCTGTAAGTTCCCTCTTGCGTTCCGCTTGGTTGGGAGGAGGGTCGCGAGGAGAGAACCTGGGAGCGCGTGGTGGTCCTCCCGGAGGCGCCATGGGTGACTGGGATTCTCCATGCGGAGGTGGAGTTGAGGGCAGCGGGTAGGTTTCACCGGACGGGGGTGGTGGCTCGTGGCCTCCGCGGCTCGTGGATCCTTCTCTCTGTTCTCCAGAGTCAACTTGGATTTCGGGTTTAGTCGCGAGTAGGGAGAAACTGTCTTGAACTCTGTCTCGGATCCCTGCTACTTCGGGGGAGTCTCGCTGTGCCTGCTGTGCCGCCTGCCCCGTGCCGTGTTTTCCTTCTCTGTTCCAAATCTCACTCTCTGGTTGATGCAAAATTACAGGCGTGTGTGCGTGAGACACACTGACAACTCTTTGGACCAGAATCCTCATTTTCCCTTTTAATCGGTTACATCTGCAAAAGTAAAAGTTGTTTGCTGTAGGAAATGGAGATGGGGTTTGGGAGGACGGCACGAGAAGAGAGTGATGAATGCTTTGTACTCTGGTATTATCTTACCTGTCACCAGTTCCTTTTCTGTCTTCATTTGTGAAGTCTCTGCTTTACACAGTAGTTTATTTTAAATTATAAATAATCAGGGTTTTGACTACAGGGTTTTAACATTCTTGAAATGTGGATGAATTTGGGAGTGAATACTCCAGGGCTTAGTAATGGAAAGGGATACAGCCTCCCACCTCTGTTTTAGCTTCAGTTCTTAGGCAGCGCCGCCGCTTTGGCAGCCGTCTAACCTGAATAGTGGTTGTGGTTTCCCTGCAATTCCCAGTGGAAACTGCCCTCATCCCGTCATAGAAACTGCCCTCCCTTCCTCAGTTGGGGGAATCCCAGCAGAGAAGGCAAGAGGCCCTTGTCCTCAGATCTTTAGGTGCTCTGGGCCAGCTGTGCTGACGCTCTGGGAGAACAGATCCACTTGTGTCTGGATTATTCCTGGACGAGACAGTCTGCACACAGACCTTGGAATCAGACTGTTTTCTTTTTAAGTGAGGAGTTAGTGGTCATGACTGCATTTATAGCAGAGTGCCATGTGATATCCTGCTTAGAGAATGAAATTTGGTTATTTGATAAATTTTCATGACTGGCTTCACTTCAGTGTGAGGATAACTCTGTCACCCTGTCTTGTTGGGGAAGAATGCCAATCTTTAAGACTCTGATGTATTCCAACTAGAGAGATGAACTGGATGCTGTCATTTTCCCTCTTTGGGGAGGTGAAAGAAGGGAGGGTGCCTTACTAAGGTGGTGGTGGCTTTTGAGGTTTTTCTTGCACTTTATCTGAGCTGCTGTCAGAGATTTTTCCCTGCCTGATTCGCTGCTGCAGCTTTTTCAGGACCACGAAGCTAATCACGTAATGAGCACCTGCTTGTGCCGGTCCATTGTAAAGAGGTGAGTGCACGAGATAAGCAAGACTCAGTTTCTGTCTTTGAAGAATCTGCTATGCGAGCTGAAAATTTTAGGTGTATTTTTAGATTGTGTAGACTCTCTCTGCTGGGATACCTGTGGCTGAAGGAGAGAGTGTGAATACAGATGTACACTCTGCAGTACAGAAATGCAACAAAGTGTGAGATTGTCCTGTGCACACTCCCTTCAGGGATTCTTTTGGGGAAGAAAGTTTGCCATTTGAACAGATTACTCACAGCGTCAGTCAGTCTAGAAGATGGGGCTAATAACACCTCACAGGGTTGAGTGAGGACTGAATGAAATGTGCCAGGGTGCCTGGCTAGTGGGTGATAAATAAACAGTAGCTTGTACAGTCGTTCCTTGGTATCATGGGAGGGGGGAGAATGGTTCTGGGACCTCCGTAGGATACCAAAATCCAAAGATGCTCAAAGTCCTTAATATAAAATGGCATACATAGTATTTTCCTGTAACCTCAAGGCATCCTCCTGTACAATTTAAATCATCTCTAGGTTAAGATTCCCTAGAGGAGGGGCATGGCAACCCCCTCCAGTATTTTTGCCTGGAGAACCCCACGGACAGAGGAGCCTAGCAGCTGTGTTCCATAGGGTTGCAAAGGGTCCATAGGGCTGTAAATAGTCCCACAAGGAAGTGACTGAGCAAGCAAGCACTGGCTACTTACAGTACTGTATACAATGTTAATATTATGTAAATAGTTGTGATCACAATGTAAATGATGTGTAAATAGTTCTTGGTGTGTCAAATTCAAATTTTGCTTTCTGGAACTTTCTGGGAATTCTCCCTTGCCCCCATACATTTTTGATCTGTGATTGGTTGAATCCTCAGGATATGGAGGGCTGACTGTAATATGAACCAAAACAGGTGCTGAAAACTCTTAAGTGCAGGATCCTGGGTTATGGAGGCAAGGGGACCTAGAAGCACAAATAGGAGATGCCAGGTAGGTATCAAGGCAGTTGCTGGGGGAAAGAACAAGAGGTCTTCACACTTTTGAAAGACCTTGAATGCCAGTAAGAGAACTTTAAGAAAAAGCCACAGAAATACCTAATGCATTAATGACTTGACTTTTCCTGCAAAGGAGTGAGCCAGTTTCCTAGTAAAAACTCTACCGTACACCCCCTACATAGGGAATATTACTATTTGGGGGGTACTCATAATGCTTAAGATCCTAAATTTTTTAGCATCACTTGCTGGGGAGTTCCATTTGCAAGGATTTTTGCCTCCATTTGTTTAACTTTTAGTCTAATTCTTTGTATATTGACCAAAGGTCACAGCCAGACATTTCTGTTCCGTGGGAGAAGTGCCTGGGAATTTGAGGGAGATGATAAAATCCCTAGTGTCTATAGCAAGTTTTATTTTCTGAAGAAGTTCTTAGGAGACAGATAAGTCCTTGAAACTAGGCGGGGCTGCTTGAGTCTGGTGTGCTGTCCTATGTTCTGTGGTTGAAAAAGTCATGCAGCTTTGGCGCGAGAGTAGCTTGATGTGTGGGAAGAGCGGGTGGGGTGAAGAGTTTGGAAGGGTTAGTAATCAGGCTGAAACTTTCCACATACCTCTACCAAAAATATGAGCCATCAGGGAATTCCTTGCCTAATCCCTAAAACAAATCCCATTGAGGAGCTGTGGCTGTAGATTAGTTTATCTAGGTTGAGAGCTGATACCCTATAAAAAGCCTTGTTGATCAAACTTGAGGTGGTAATCACAGGGCAACAAGTGCTGGGCTGGAATGGTCCTTGGACCAGCCAGCCTTGGGGTTGAGAAGAATTTTCATTGAAAATTAAGTGGGCATGGTAGAATGATTGTCTAAGATGTTTTACTGAGTTCATTTCTTCATCCTAAATCCAAGGGTCAGGGTCAGAAACATAGACTCAGGGGTCAGATTCAACACCTATTGTGTGGGTTAAACACTTGTTTTACATGGCCCTTTTTTTTTTATTTTTTGGCTGCACTGGACCTTCACTGATGAGCGTGGCTTTCTCTAGTTGCAGGGAGCGGGGACGATGCTCTCATGGTGGTGCAGGTGTTTTCCATTGTGCTGGCTTCTCTTTCTGAGAAGCACGGGCTGCTGGTGCACAGGCTTCAGTAGTTGCAGCACGTGGGCTCAGTAGTTGGGGCTCGTAGGTTTAGTTGCTCCACAGCATGTGGGATCTTCCCGGACCAGGGATCTAACCCTTGTCCCCTGCAATGACAGGTGGATTCTTAACCACTGGACCACAGGGAAGTCCTATATGGGCTTTTTTTAAGGTTCAGAAAGAAATGTTCCCTAAAGCAGTTTAGAACCTACTTTATCCCCACAGGAACTTTTATGATTACCCTTTTGAGTACAAGCTCCTTTAGCTAGCAAATTTATGAGGGTCTGAGTTGGTATCTCCATTGAAAACTTTGCAAAAGTCATATACCAGCAATAGAAGAAACTTATCAGGCACTCAGTCCCACTATCCGCTACTGGCAATAGCTAGTTCCAGGTTTGAAGGTTACCTAGGAAAGGAGCCAAGTAAATCTGTACGCTGCCCGTGTCACCTTATGAGGAAGAGAGTTCTGAGGTGGAAAGTACCAGCCTCCACTTTTGCAGCTTCGTTAGGAAATGCCCTTCCTAGAACTTGGCCTCTGACTGCTAGAGCCCGGGCAGGCCTGCATGGGCCTTCCCCTAATGGTGACTGTTTCATACGGGCTTTTTAAGGGAACTAGAGTCTCTCTCATCCAAAGCTGCATCAGCCTCAATAACCTGTGTGCTCAAAAGGGCGATGCAGCACTGCCAGTGGAAAACCATCTATTAAGTTTGTTACGCATTTTCTCTTGTCTTTGTTGCTATCTCCTGAACAGTGTTTTTCCCCCAAGTGTGTTGTACAGACAGACTGTACAGGGAAGGACATTGCCCATTCTTCAGTTACCATGCATTCCTCTTGTATAAATAAAAAAAACATAAAGCCAGTCTGTAAACTCATTATTTCATGGATAGGTTGCTTAGAATGGGGCAAAAGTAAGTATTAAGTAAAATAGTGAGTTTGATTTAAGAAAAATAGTAAATTATTAGGATGAGTGGAGTGAGAATAAGATAACAAATTGTGAAGAGAGCCCTTGAAATCTGAGATTTGGAAAAGACTCTTGAATTGTGAGTGTGACATTTAGGTATGGAGAGCTAGATATACCTCAACCACACCCTCAGGAAAGTCACCACAGCACGGCCCAGAAAAGACAGGAAACTTGAACTTGATGGGCTTTATGTCCTAATGTGTGTGTTTGTGCCATTGTCTACCCAGACAGTGCATTTGTGAAGCTGTTTAATGTCTTCTGTAAGCCTCATTCCTTTCTCTGCTTCCCATGAGCCATTCTGCAGTTTTAAGGTGTTACCAAATGCATCTTAGTCACATTCATCAGTGCTTAAGAGTAGAGAGACCCAAGCAGCCTCCCATGCAATGCATCTAACTCATTAAAAATGAAGCTCATAAAAGTGAAGTTGCTTAGTTGTGTCCGACTGTTTGCAACCAGGCTTGAGGAGCCTCTCAGTCCATGGAATTTTCCAGGTAAGACTACTGGAGTAGGTTGCCATTTCCTTCTCCAGGTGATCTTCCCAACCCAGGGATCGAACCCAGGTCTCCCACACTGCAGGCAGACTCTTTACCATCTGAGCCACCAGGGAAGCCTATGGTCTGTAAATTATACTTTAACGAGGATTGTCATAGGAATCGTAAGTCTTGAGATAGGGAAAAAGCACCCTGCTATGACCTGGAGAAAAGAGCAATTGAGGTTCTTCGTGGTCGCTGAATAAAACCACGACAGAAAACACTTTGTTTCAGTCACCAGAATCCCTAATTCTGTGGGTGTGCACAGTTTTGATGAGAAAACCTAGGCCTTCAATTAGTAACTTGTTCTTTAGTCATTTAAAGTCAGTACAGATATTTGTTTAGTGCCTCTGCCAGATGGTTAAAGTTAAGTCAGGTCTTTAATCTTAAAAACAATGCAGCTTCTCTGTCACTTACACATCATGGTGTATTGCAAACCATAGCAGTATAAATTTTGATGATAATGAGTGTTTATTTTAGTTTTCAGGCTAAATATTTTGCCTGATTAGATTATAGATGATAATTTTGATTTACATTTCTGTTCCCCCATCATTTTGTGTGTGTGTGTGGCAGGGGGAGGGTGGGGGACAGTTTGGAGGTATTGATAGTAGTGGTAAAAGACTATTGATAGATCTTTCAAAAATAAAATATTTGTTGGGTATTACAGGAAGCTCTTCTGACCCTAGGATTTCAAATTATACTATTAATCATGGCAAAAACCTCATGTCACGTCCTTAAGTACAAATGTTTACTGAATTTTACCCATATGCATATGTAAACATGGATTTCAGAGTTAATCAATACAATAATTATTATTTGTGTCATTGACTTTACTCAGCCATATGAAATATATACATTATGTTCACAAGAGAAAAATGATGTCGTCTTTGGAAACTGTAATTGTAGTATGCTTCATCTGACACCCTATATAAACACAAGACTAAATATATAGTTATGTTTTTATAGTTAGTGACAATATAGTTAGTGAGAAGTCAGGGGCATTTAGAAGGAACATATATAATAGACTGTGGAAGAAAATTATTGGATAGTCTTGCTGGTCGTTAAAGAGTTGGACACGACTGAGCAACTTTCACTAACAGTTATTAGGCTGTAATTGATAGGTAATGATTAGAATCCAGTTGTATGTTTTGTTTTGTTGGCCACAGGGCATACAGGATCTCAGTTCCCCGACCAGGGATTGAACCTGGGTCCATTAGAGTGGAAGTGCAGTGTCCTAACCAGTGAACCACCAGGAGAGTCCCAGAATCGAGTTGTATCTTTGCCATTGTATATGTTAGAAAAAGCTTTGTTAGAGATGAGAGAGTACTGCAGATACTCGAGGTTTTGTCACTTAGTTGAAGGTAAACTGGGGAAATAATGCATTCTAGTCATCAATGGTATTTGGTGTAGGACTTGCAGCTTCGTGAACCTTTGTTGTTCTTCTGATAAAATAATGTTCCACATGTGGCTGTTTGTTTCCATTCACTGAGAGACAGTTCTTATAAAGGCAGTGTTCTGAATCCTAGTTTTCTGAATCCTAGATGGGGTTTCTTCTCTGCCTCCTTTTGCAGCAGGCATCTGAGAGGTTGCTTGTGCTGGGCTCAGCAATGGGGAGGAGGGGTGATGTACCTATCAGAGGCTACCAGCCCATTCTCCATCCTCGGACGACTGTCTCCAAATATATCTAGCAAAGCAGAATGAAGTTCTTTGAAGAAATCAGTATTAGCCAAGCTAGCCATTTCTGCTTTCGAAAAGAATAGTTCAGAAGAAACTTCCTGGTGAGCTCATTTTTAGTTGCTCCCTTATCCTTCCCTCAGGCTGAATCATTTAACCTCCTGGCCTGTGATTGGCTAGTGTGCATACGCCAGTGTTTATTTGAGCCTTTATCACGTCTGCTTTATGCCAGTCATTTCCTGACAGCCGTGAGCCCCTCCCTGGTCTGCGTCATCTTGGTCACTCCAGACACTGACAGGTCACCAAGCACATTCACTGAAGTATCGACCACATTTTACTGACTTGATTTGCGGAAGCCTTATTGCATAAAGCAGTAAGAATGAAAGACTCTTGAGAACTTAGAAAAGTGGATTCCTAGATTCCTGACATTGATAGAGTGAGTGGATGATACTTTGTCCATAAGAAAAAAATAATGTAGAATTTTTATTAATATACAGATTCTTTCTTCGATGGTGTATAAGCTGTACTAAGAATTAGCTTGGTGACTTGGTGACTTTAGCTAAGGCATGTAATTCTGTTAATAATTCTCAGTTACTTTATGGGGATAACTATACTCGATCATCTCTGAAGTCTCTTACTGTGCTTAAGATTCTCAGTATCCAGTGTAAAGCCTAGAGAACACTCTAAATTTCTGTTGGTTCTTGTCACCTTGAAGTGCTTTCATACTCCTTAGACAGATTGTGTGTGTTTTCTTTCTCTGTTTTCTCTTTGAAGAAGAGATTCAATGAAGTCTCTCTGCAAAGCGGTTTTTTAAGAGTGGCTGTCTTGTTTAGCTCATGAAGTGATGGAAAGATCTATTATTCAGTTGCAGCTTAAATAATGTACCAGCTCAATGGGTACTGAATTCTCTTCCTCACTCTGCAGCCCCAAGTCAGCAGCTGCAACCATCTCATAGAGCTTCTTGAGAGTTCTTTTTCCTTCTTCTTCCTTTTCCACTTCACCCTTCCCAGTGAAAACTGCATCCTGGGAGCCTCCACTATCCCCTCCCTTCCCCATGGAATCCTCTCCCAGGAACCACATTGCCTGTAGCATGGGCGCAGAAGGTAGGGCAGGCCTGTCTCTAGGATCCCTTTCTGATTTGTTCCTCACCAGTGTACTGGAGACAGCCTCCTGGTGACTGTTGCAAGACCTCTCTCACTGTTACTGACTGACATGAAGTCACTCTCTCCGGCAGCCACATTTCATGGATACCTCAGGCACACGGGATTTTTTCTGCCTAATTTCAAGGGAGAGCACTTCACCTGCTTTGGTTGGATCTGTTTAGTGTCTGGGTGAGTTTTAAGAGGAGAGAGAGATTTGTAGCATCTCAGACATCCGTTGAAATTTTCCAGAAATGCAACTGAAAGCATTTGTGTTTTCCTTCTGGTGTTATTGTGAAGAGTCTAAAACCAGGCAAGTGGCAATAAAATACGTTGAAATCAAGAGGTAATGAGTTCACTTTGAATATCTGTGTTTTTTCAGATTTTAATCAGAGGCTGAGAAGGAAATGGCAACCCATTCTAGTATTCTTGCCTAGAGAATCTTGTGGACAGAGGGGCCTGATGGGCAGCTGTCCATGGGGTTGCACAGAGTTGAACACAACTGAAGCGACTTAGCATGCATGCACTGGAGAAGGAAATGGCAA
The DNA here is from genome assembly GCA_006408675.1 of Madoqua kirkii. NCBI lineage: Eukaryota > Metazoa > Chordata > Mammalia > Artiodactyla > Bovidae > Madoqua > Madoqua kirkii. Next base: position 73,050 of record SJYC01019342.1, read on the forward strand.
CCCACTCCAGTGTTCTTGCCTGGAGAATCCCAGGGACCGAGGAGCCTGATGGGCTGCCGTCTATGGGGTCACACAGAGTCGGACACGACTGAAGCGACTTAGCAGCAGCAGTAGAAGAAGGAGTACTTGATCGGCTTGTAGTGCTTAAGTATAATTTACAGATGTCTTTACTCAAGAGTTGGGAAGAGACAGGAAAGGTAGACTGAATTTGCCAAAGAAGTGAGGTGAAAAATATTTTCCTGAAATTGAGGAAAATTTTCCTGTGGGAACAGTGGTCTCCTGAGTGTGTCCTCAAAAGCTTACTTACAGTGAAGTTTTTTCTATATTATTACTTTCATGTATTTTTAAAAATTGAAGTATAGCATATATAGTAAAACACAGAAGCGGGGAGCGTGATACTTTTTTTTTTTTAATTGTAGTAAAACACAGCAAGACCCACCATTTTAACCATTCTGAGTGCAGATTCAGTGGCATCTGCTTGTGCCGCCACCATCACTATCCAGTTGCAGAGCTGGCTGAACTTTTACATGAATGTATGCATTGTGTGATTACCACCTGGATCAAAAAGTAGAACTTTCCATCTCTCTAGAAGGTTCTTCTCTCTTGCCAGTTTTTCGACTCTACATCCCACCGACAAGGGAACCCCTCTTCTGACATCTCTTACCGATATATAGCTTTGCTTCACTTTGATAGGATCTGTATAAATGGAATCAGCATTTGGTATCTGGTTTCTTTCCTCAGCGTAACCTTTGTGTGGTGATGTGATTCAGTAGGTTTTTTTGTGTGTGTGCTCAATAATATATACTTCACTTACATGAATTTCCCAGTTTTTTATTCATTCTTTTGTTGATGGATATTTGGGTTGTTGTCAGGTTTTTGTTTTGTTTCTAATGTGGGTAAAGCTGCTATGAAAGTTACCTAAGACTTTGTTCTCTTGGCTTATGCACCCAGTTGTCTTGTGTAAATTCCTAGGAGTAGAACCGCTGGGTCATGGGCTGGAGACATTCTTAACTTTCATTCTGTGACTGTTGAAATCAGGCATACCTGGGTGTGAATCTTTTTGTCCTGAAACTTGCATGGCCTTAGGCAGTTTACTTTGCTCAACTGTGAAAAGGGCATTGTATACCTCTGGGTCAGGGCTCAGTGAAGAAGACAGACATTATTCTAGACGTTTCAAGGAGAAAGGGATTTAATGGAGGGAATAGGATAAAGCGTCTACCTGCAATGCAGGAGACCCGGGTTCGATCTCTGGGTTGGGAAAATCTCCTGGAGAAGGAAATGGTAACTCACTCCAGTATTCTTGCCTGGAGAGTCCCATGGACAGAGGAGCCTGTTGGGTATACCCACGGGGTCACAAAGAGCCGGACTCGACTGAGCGACCTCACTTTCACTTTCACTTTCAGATGCCTACAGAACAAAAGGCTGGAGGGATGAAAACCAAGGGCCCATGACTAGGTCTCTGGTTTGCCTCCTAGAAAGTCAGAAAGCTGCTTCTGCCCCGAGCCAGGACCTCTGATTTTATCCACCTCTGTAGCCAAGAGGAGGCTGAAACGATAGGGAGCTTGGAGGCAGCTGCAAAACTCAGGTCTGGAAGTCAGTTTCTGCCTGTGACTGCTGCTACAGGAAAAGAAAAAGGAAAACTAATGGCTCTGTTTCCCTTCATCCTTTAGATCTTAAGTAAATACTTGCACCTCATTGGTACCCTGTGGGTAAAGATATTGGGCCTTCTAGTCTCTGGAACTAGGGGAAGCTGAGTGCCAGCAGACAAGAAATGGCAAGGATGCCTCCTAGGGTTGCAATGGCAATTTCATTGCAGTGGTTATAATTTGCTTGTGTTATCACTGTTACCGAAGAACCTGATGCCGCAGTAGTCACAGGACTGCTTTCTGTAATCTGTGTTCAGAATCAGTACTTTAATCAGACTTTATAATCACCTGCTCGAGTGTGGATGCCACTGTTAAGTCCTCCCCAAGTATTGTCTCTGAAGGCCCTCTGTCTCTCAGCTGCTCTGTGATGGTTGATACTTTTCAGTATGAGTCAGCTTGAGATGTTTTCATTTGCAGTCTATAAATTAATACAGGCTGCGAAGTGACTTGGTTCTAAGAGCTGCTTTTTGATGTATAACTTTGTGAAACTTAATGAATATTTCCTTTAAAAAAATTACGGATTTATTTTTGACTGTGCTGGATCTTGGTTGCTGCTGTGGGCTTTCTCTAGTTGTGGTGTGCAGGCTCAGTAGTTGGGGCAGGTGGGCTTAGTTGCCCATGTGGAGTCTTGTTGGACCAGGGGTCAAACCTGTGAACTATACATTGGCAGGCAGATTCTTAACCAACCACTGAACCACCAGGGAAGTCCAAGTATTTTTGTTTTGAAGTTATTTTGATTTATTATTTTTTTTTAATGTTTAAATAATTTTATTGAAATACAGTTGATTTACAATGTTGTGTTAGTTTCAGGTGAACAGCAAAGCAACACTGTTAGACATGTAGATAAACATATATAGACATTTTAAATTATTTTCTTCCATTATAGGTTATTACAAGATACTGTAATATCCCTGTGCTATATAGTAGGCCCTTATTGGAAATCTATTTTCTATGTAGTAGTATGTTTTAATCTTAAACTTCTAACTTATCCCTCCTCCTGACTTTAGTTTTTAATAAAGAAAAAGTGATATGCAAATCTGGTTTATAGATTGATGGGCTTTCTTGGTGGCGCAGATGATAAAGAATCCGTCTGCAGTGCAGGAGACCTGAGTTCGACCCCTTGGTCGGGAAGATCCCCTGAAGAGACTGCCTCCTTTTCCTCCCTCTATCTTTAACTTCTTCTATCTTTTGACAAGTGAAAAGATCCAATCTTGGTCCTGTTTTGTGCCTCACGCCTCATGCTGACAGCACGTGCTAGTCTACTAAAACATTTGGCAGTAGTGTCTGTCCCACTTCCTATTTGCGAAACATGAGCTGTAAGGTGTTGCTCTTGAGACATTTAAAAATCTTGACTTGGTTTTTGCAAAACCCTCCCTATATAATGATGCCCCATGTGGAAAGAACTGCTGTTGCTGCTAAATCGCGTCAGTCGTGTCCAACTCTGTGCGACCCCATAGACGGCAGCCCACCAGGCTTCTCCGTCCCTGGGATTCTCCAGGCAAGAACACTGGAGTGGGTTGCCATTTCCTTCTCCAATGGGTGAAAGTGAAAAGTGAAAGTGAAGTCACTCAGTCGTGTCCGACTCTTAGCAACCCCATGGACTGTAGCCCACCAGGCTCCTCCATCCATGAGATTCTCCAGGCAAGAGTACTGGAGTGGGGTGCCATCGCCTTCTCCGGGAAAGAACTTGAGTTTTTCTTAATTTAGAATGTCTGTGACTCTTCTCTCTCATTCAAAGAATTTTGCTTATGACCCTGACTAATTAGAGATTTTACTACTGTTGCTTTCAGGTGAGTAGCTAGAAACAGACTAGCCAAGTGATTTATTGATTCATATTTTATTTTAGGCTGAGATCTATAGTACTGCTTGAGAAATTTGAAGTGGTAAGGAAAGCAAATGTTCTAAGTGCCAAGATAAGCATGAGCAGTAACTTCATTTCAGCCACTGGTTTAGCAGAGTGAGCTGGCTCTGTGCAAAAGCTCACTTAAATTTGAATGTGCTAGAAATATACTGACAGAATCTCCTGTTTTATCTCTTTTTTTGCCTGACTTAGCCAGTCAACCAGAGCTAACAGTGGATGTCCAAACAGTTTACAGTGGCTAATACAATGCACAAAAGCTTTCTTTGTTTGGAGAGTAGAAAATAAAGCTGAAGGGGGGCTTCTTAAGGGCACTGACCTAATTTCACTCCTACGACAAAAATGATTGGTTTTAAAAATATATGTATTTCTGATGCAGGTGCCTGTATTTCAGCTGGTAGTGTTACAGCCTGAGGAAGGGTCGCACAGTGCTGCTTTGTGTGTTTTTACAAAGCAGCCTTATTTGTATTTGACAGTGTCCTTTACACTTAACACAAGAAGTCAAATTCTGCCATGAAATGATAATTCCGCAAAAGCCAAGGAATTAAGAAAGGCAGCTGGCGTTGCATCATCACCCCGTCAGTCCTTGAAACCTCCTCACATTTGAGAACTGGTTAGTCACCAGCTTTTTAAAGATAAAGTTCTCTGGGGGCCGTTCCTGTGTAAAATGTGGGGAAATAGAGCTGAGTTAAAAGGCAAGTTAGTGCAGGCATTGCCGAATTCTCTGAATTTCTTAAATTTCATGTTTATGATTTACTGTAGAAATCACATGTCAGCAATGTTTTACTATCTATTACCCCAGAATATTTGCAGGCAGTATGCGCTGCCTTAAAGAATCTCTCTCACTTACTAATAGAACCAAGGAGAATATATATGTCACTTGGGGGCGGGGGAAGGGAGGAAGCTCATTTGGCTTTGGTGTATTAATAAGCTCCAAGGAACAATGGCATTGTTGTTCTAAGTGGTCTTTGAGTGTGATTAGTTGGTGACATATAAATGTTGGCCCGATTGGATTATGTCCCAGTGATGAACTGTCCTGAGAAAATGACAGTCACTCACCTATCACTCCAGTCACCAGACTTGTCCTTTCGGCTCTACATTTGGGATAATGATTTATGCAGCAAGGTGCCCTTGATACTGGACTGGTATTCTGCCTGTCTGCTGTCTGTCTGTCTCTTCTAGCTTGGACATTGTTGGCTCCATCTGTGTGGTCTGCAACGTGGATAGTTCATTTTCTCCATGAGAGGCAACAGAAGCTTTTTGATTGGGATGAGCTTCGTCAAAATGAATGCTTGGAAAACAGTGAACTGCAAAATAAATGTCCTCAATTAGATATAAACTGCATTGCTTGTGTTTATCCTTTTGGAAGAGCAGTGTGTTTTCTTAGAGGCCTGGGTTCTGCCTAGTGTTGGAAGGACGGTCAGTTTTAACACTGGGCGGGATGGGGGAGGCGGTGATTGTCAATTTTCATGGGCAGGTCTGGTTCTTGGCATTACTACTCCAGGCATAGAATAGTTGCTCAGTAAATGAAGGAAGGTGAAAGGAAGAGAATAGAGACAGTCCTAAAAAACTGAAATGAGATTGGACTGGGTATGTATTCTCTTGCCTTGCTGACTGTTTCCCAGGGGTTCCCCCCGCCCCCCACAGCCATGCAAGTGGCTTGGAGACTGAAGCTGCAACATTCCATTCCATTATTGGATGAACAAATGTAAAATAGGTATTAATAGACTTTATAGAATGGCTCTGAGGCTCTGTCCTTGATTTCTGCAAACATGAGTATGTTGGGAGCTGGCTTACTAAAGTTCACCCAAGTGCCCAGGAGAACTCCTGATGTCTCTGTAAATACCTAAGGTCAGGGGACCCCAGGACTCAAAGTAAGATGCAGACAGACTTTTCCCTGGTGAAGTGAGAGAAGCCACACGGCTGGTGCAGTGTTAGTCCAGTGTTAGACCTTGGTACTGGAGAAGGCAATGGCAACCCACTGCAGGAAAATCCCTCCTCCCACGGAGGAGCCTGGTAGGCTGCAGTCCATGGGGTCGCTAAGAGTCAGACACGACTGAGCAACTTCACTTTCACTTTTCACTTTCATGCACTGGAGAAGGAAATGGCAACCCACTCCAATGTTCTTGCCTGGAGAATCCCAGGGATGGGGGAGCCTGGTGGGCTGCTATCTATGGGGTCACAGAGAGCTGGACACGATTGAACCGACTTAGCCCCAGCAGCAGACCTTGGTACAGACCTCACTGAATCCTCCCAACCAGCTGGGGGTGGGTATAGGTGAGGATAATGAGGCTCAGAAATGTTAAGTAACATGTCCAGTGTTGCCTAGCTTGTGTGACAGGGAGGGAATTTGAGTCAAGGTCCATTTAATTTGAGACTTACAGGTGCTTTCAGCTCCTAGCTCTGCTTTGCAGAATCAGGTGAGCAGAGAAGAGGGAGTAGCAATGGTGCCTCTGTTGATTTGTAGGATTTTTTTTCACATTATCACTGAAAGTATACAGAAAGTTTTCCTCCAGGGAATCACAATGAAATATCAATGTTTTTAGGAGTTGTTATCATTCTTCAATGACCCATGTGTGTCCATTACTGTAGGAAGCCCCAAAGATGCTAAGATGAGCAAGACAGAGTTTTATGGGGAAGTCGATTATGTAGGCTACTAGTGAAAATCATAGTGGTTTTTTTTTTATAGAAATATTAAGACTTTCAAGTGAGAATGTCCGCTTTCTTCAAGTCCACAGCCTCTAGTTAGAAATGACTTTGTAATCCCATCCTACAGAAAACAACAGTTGTTGTTAATGTCAAGAAAAACTTGTTGGCAGCTACAAAGCATATGAGTTGTGGAATTGGAAAGAATGTTCATCTTTGATATGCTGTGTTTGGGAACTTGCCTGTTAAGGATCAGAATTCCATTATTAGTTTCGTCAGGATCAAAGTGCATCTTTTAAATAACGCTGAGAGGTGTATGTCACCAGACAAGCACAGTTCAGGGCAGGTCGGTCATCTTTTTGTGATATCTAGCTGAGACTGAAAGCATTGATGTATAAAACTGAGAGACTGGGTTAGAGATAGAGAGAGAGGTGATTTTGGAGCCAGAACATTTAGCGATGGAGTGGTGGGGGGTTCACCTTCGGAGGCTTTTGAGGTAGGAGAATGTTGACAACCAGAGCAACAAGCACAAGGGGTAGAAAGAACTAGACGGGCTCCAAGTGCAAATTTTGTTTCTCGCCCGTTCCCCCTGGAGTCCTGTTAGGGGCATTTTTGTCATCCTCACAGCCTCACCGCATGGCATTCTTCCCGGAGGACCCAGAATTGAGGAGTTCTATGAGCTTCCATAGACAGTCTAATAGGCTGACATTGTTTGAAATGTTGGTTCTTGGCTCGAAGCTCAGCCATGACGAAAGCTGGATATATAATTCTGAGCAGACTCTGTGGTGGGTGATGGAAACGTCCCGTGTTCTCATGTTCTCTGTAACAGATTTCTTCTCCAGTGGCACTGGTCTTGATCTGTAGGTGCCGCATGCCCGTTGTCTCTTTGTGGGGGTACACGGGCAGCAGCCCAGCTTGAGGGCAGAACCAAAGTTTTCACTCCTCTGTGTTCAGCATATTTCCTCAGTGTCTTGCCCAATAAGTGTGTGGATAATGCTCCCACCTGTAGTTAATTATCCACTTGGAGGACTATCCCAAGCAAGATTTTGATCTCAGGCCAGCTTCCCATGTGGTATGTGATTGGAAATTGTTAACAAGTTCAGATTTTTGTTTAGGTAAAATATAACCAGAAGTTCCATTGCTACTGAAACCAAGGGTAGTTCCCTTTGAGTTGACCTAATTTTGCAACTGTGTATCTGCTAAGACCTTGTATGTGTATATGTGTGCTCAGCTGTGTCAGACTCAGACTCTTTGTGGCCCCATGAAGAATAGCCCACCAGTCTCCTCTCTCCATGGAATTTTCTAGGCAAGAAGACTGGAGTGGGTTGCCATTTCCTACTCCAGGGGATCTTCCTGACCCAGGGATCAAACCCATGTCCCTTGTGTCTCCTGCATTGGCAGGTAGATTCTTTACCACTGCACCTCCTGGGAAGCCCCTATTCACTAACACCTTATTAATTAAAAAAGTAAAACAAGAAAACAAAATTACTCCCAAACAGTGACTAGATGATGAGCCAGTTGAGAAGATTGTAGACTTCCTCCAAGTTAAGAAGTAACTAGGAGAAAATGTGGAGAAAGTACACGTCAAAGCGCATTTGAAGATGTGGAAAGGCTATAACACTGAAATGTCCTTCAGTGATAAAACATTTCTGCCTGAGTTTTGGATATTGTTATTTATGCTCTGGATTTCCAGCTTTGGGACAAATACTGTTTGTTGTATTTCTAAGTGGTTGGCTGTTTCATTTCTAAACAATTCATTCTTTTCTGGGGGTGGAAGGGACTTCAAAGATACAATAAGCCAGCACCATGGTCAAAGTCTTGAAGAAATGTTGTGCAGAAGAGAAATTAATGTTGTTCTTTGGGTTTGGAAAAACTTGGGGCTGCCAGGTCAGTGACTGACACCCTAGTTCAGTCGGCATTCACCACCATTGTTCTCCAGACTCTTTCAAGCCTTTCTACATCCTAAAAAAAAAGGCATCCTCTGAGAGTGGGGACTGTTGTTCTATGTTTATAGGTCTTTGTTTTCAAAGCCTGAGTCACTGTAAATACTTAAATGCTGAATGACTAAATGAGGTCTTAAAGAAAAATCTTTTATTAAATATATACCATATTGCCTTTTTTAGAGTGAGACTTATTTAATAGAGGAAGTACCCCTCTCGTTTGTGTGACATTTTACAGTTTATAAAAACTTGCATGTAAAATTCTCAGATGATCTCAAAGAACCTTGTGAGGTGGGTACTATTACCTGAGCTGTGCAGCGAGCTTAGAGGTTTTACAGCTGGTTAGTGACAAACCAGGGGCTCATCTGTTGACAAACTAGAACAGCTGGAGAGAGCTCCAGGTGTTGTCTGGCCCCCAGCCTCCAGGGAAGCAGAAGCCTGAGTCTTCTTGGCAAATGTAGGAGAAGTCCTTACCTGAATTTCCTTATCTGTTTATTTTGGCCTTTGAGATCATAGTCTCCCACCAGGAATTGAACCCTGGGCTCCCAGCAGTGAAAGCACTGAGTCCTAACCACTGGGCTGCCAGGGAACTCCCTGGTGAAACACTCTTGCTGGTGCATTTTGTTCCCATGGCCCTTTGGCTTTTTCCATGTCTGTATCCATTTCTCAGAATGCCTGGTAAACATTCCTGTTGCAGGCTCTGATAGCAGTTTCTTGCCCACTCCTAAGTTATGTACTTGCAAAGGTGACTTTGGAATTTGGCTTAGAAATGGTGTTTTGATTTAAACTTTCCCCACAGTAAAAGGGGGATCTTGACTGGGGCTTAAACCCTAGGGTAAGCCCTCAGCCTTACTGCTCGGAGAAGGCCATTACTGCCCCAGACTGAAACCCAGGAATTGTGCAGCCCTCCCTTTCTTCCTCCTCCCCACCTCTTGTATTCAGTAACCCCCTGGGGCTGTCGACCTCAGCTTAAACTTCTTTCCTGCTTCTCGGGAAAATGAGGAGTCTGGTGTCAAATACATAAAAATACAAATCCAGTTGTGCCCTTGACCCACCTCAGACTTATAGTTACTTTTTTCATGCACGAGACCAGGATGCTTACTGAGAGCCAGGTGTCCCCATCGGCCTCCCCCTCTGTGGCCCAGCCGTGATGGGTTCTTGCTGTGTCCTCTCGCAGTGGATTGAAGTCCCTCTTTGCATGCAGTCACTAGAAAGGAAAGCCCTCCCTGATCTCCGTGGGGAGGCCAGCTCCTCCTGTTCTAGACCTTTCTGTACTCCCCTTCATAGTGTGCATCACAGTTTCAATTCTACAGCTGCTGCCAGACTCCTTGATTTGCAGCTGAGCCCCCATCAGCCTGAAAGCTCCATGAAGGCAGGATCGGGTTTATTTTTCTCACTGTTTAATCTCTAGTGCTCAGTACAATGCCTGGCATTAAAAAGGTGTTTAAGAAACATTTATTGGGTGATGAATGGATTCCACCTTCTGTGTGAAACTTCAATTCCAATAACTCTTCCTCCTAGAAATTACATTTCCACAATTAGGTCCAGCGATTAACAGTGAGAAAGTGCCGTCTTCTACCTTCTACAGGGTTTAACTTGCTCTGACTATCCCACAGCCAGAACAGGGTCGAAAGCCTCGTAAGGTGTCAGTTGACTGTAATACACTCTAGTGGTTTTGTTTTATTTTTGGCTGCCCCAAGTGGCATGCAGGTTCTTAGTTCCCTGACCTGGGATCGAACCCATGCCCCTGGAGTCTATCTACTGTTTTGTTTTTTTCCCCAGACTTTAAACTTTTTATTTTGTATTAGGGTGTAGCTGATTAAGTGTGGTGATTGTTTCTGGTGGACAGTGAGTGGAAGTACTGAGCCACACATATACATGCATCCATTTTCCCCAAACCCCACTCCCAACCAGGCTGGCACATAACACTGAACTGACTTCCATGTGTTATACGATAGATTCCAGTGGGGTTTTTTTTACATAGTATATGTATAACAACTAAAAGTGTAATTTTTTTCCATCTCTCCTTTTTTAAGTCTGCATCATTGCACCACCTAGTGGGTTATGTCTGTTACTATGCGGTAGCCTTCCTGATTTCCTGATAAACAAATTCCATGAAAGGATAGTGAATGTTGGGTGCCTTCTTAGGCTTTAAGATTGCATACAGTTTCTGCCAATAATTTGTTACTAGGCATAGACAAGGTTTTTGAGAGGAGCTCAACATTGTTTAATTCAGAATTTTAAAAATAATGCTGACCTACATCTGAAATTTCCCATGTCACCAGTAAAGGAGAAGAGTGAAGGTGAGGGGAGGGGTGTTGTACACGTTTTTATGGACTGTCCATTTAACTCAATTTATATAATAATGCCATGCAAGATAATAGATCAAAGAAGGTTGTCTCCTTCTAAGTTTAGCAATAAGGCTGTTTTAAACATCTGAACTTTTTCTTTCAGTTTTGTTGTGAGAAAAAAAATAGGCTAACTGTTTTGATACAGCCTGCTTCAGTTTCATCTCTTCTGTTTTATTATTAAGTCAAAATCATTATTAAGGCTTGCTGAAGTGCACTTTGATTATTTTTAATAGTTTGGCTTGAGCTCCCACCTTTCATTGGTGTGAGAGCTGGATGCAGGAAACCTCACCTTTCCCCTTCCTGTCTCTGGTCTTTGCTGTCCCCTCCCCTTAATGGAGTGTTTTCTTCAACAATTGGATGGATCTTTGTTTTCCTCCACTGGTTCTCTGAGATGGTGCACACTCATCATGATGAATGTACCGTGCAAGTATATGTTCCATCGTCAAGTTTATATCTAAAATGTACAAGTATACAACAAGAGAACAACACAATCGAAAAATGGGCAAAAGATCTAACATACACACATGGCCAAGAGGCACGTGAAAAGATGCTCAACATCGCCAATTATTAGAGAATTATTAGAGACATGGAATTGAAAACTACAGTGGAGTGCTGCCTCACACCAGTCAGAATGGCCATCTTTAAAAAGTCTGCAGATAACAAACGGTAGAGAGGATTGGAGAAAAGGCAGTCCTCTTATACCATTGGTGGGAATGTGAAGTGGTACAGCCACTATGGAGAACAGTATGCAGGTTCCTTAAAAAACTAAATATAACTACCATATGATCTAGCAATTCTACTCCTGGGCATATATCCAGACAAAACTCTAGTTCAAAAAGATACATGCATTCCTATGTTCATAGCAGTGCTATTCACAACAGTCAAGACATAGAAACAACCTAAATATCCATGAATGGAAGAAGATTTGGTACATACACACAATGGAATACTGCTGCTGCTACTGCTGCTGCTGCTGCTAAGTCACCTCAGTCGTGTCCCACTCTGTGCGACCCCAGAGACGGCAGCCTATCAGGCTCCCCATTGCCTGGGTTTCTGCAGGCAAGAATGCTGGAATGGGTTGCCATTTCCTTCTCCAATGCATGAAAGTGAAAAGTAAAAGTGAAGTCGCTCAGTCGTGCCCAACTCTTAGAGACCCCATGGACTGCAG